>JAZHYW010032293.1:0-58697 GCA_037355805.1 Ixodes ricinus | reverse complement strand
TTTTTTACAATGTTTGAGCTGCTTCTCGCATTTGCGTTGGCTGCGTGCACAGCGACCAAAACGAAAAAAAAAGGCACCCGGACAATTGTGGGTCATGACTGATTCACGAAGCTCCTTCTTGCATTGCTTAGCACGTTTTATAGGACGAATGCTTCAGTCGCTCTGAACGCAACTGACGCAGTTGTCTAAACCAGTTTTAGCTCAATCACTTGCATACTTGTAGGTCCGGCACGGAGGAACAGTATAGTGAAAAAGTGAAGCTGCTGACAGAGATATGGACTATGGCGAGCTCGTTTGGGTACGACGTAAAAAAAGGCCAGCATCATTCGTTGCCCAGCGCCAAAACGCTACTGCCTTGCGCGACAGCGCTACCGCCAGCCTTGCGGAGATTCCACTGGGCACCGAGATCTCAGGTAAGTAGCAGCTTGCGTCGCGATTTTACTAGTTTCCAGCGAGTAGATTTTATTTCTAGTCACGGCGACCGCACTGTAACCCAGAGGTATGAGCCAGGGCAGCATGTACTACTGGTAGTTATTTGTGGAATTCACACATCAATACATCTTTATGTTAACCTAGAGACTGACGACTCGTAAAACACCTCTTCAAATATTTGTGACTCCAATGCAGTAGCGCAGGGTCAAATACCATAGTTCAAAATTGGGTTGCTAATTGTTATGCTGTTGGTATGCATTGCTTATTTTTTGTAATGTCGCTACAGAGCTATGTTGCCTTTATTTAGCCACAGCACAATAGGCAATCATGTTCCCCCATTTTATCCCGTGCATTATGCTGCGAGCTCACCCTAAGCTACCGTCTGGATGAATAAAATACGCATCCTGCATCCAGTGACTCATTTCTACAATGAAGACAGTGCAACACACTAAGAAAACATTTGTGGTATAAATAGCTTTATTGCATGTCAATTTACTCGATTAACCTTTGCGTGACGAGTAGTAACATGTTCACAGTTATTCAATGCAGAGCTATCAGAACCGTACTTGCACTTCACTTTCTTTTCAGGGCCAGCGGCTTCTGGCACCTGCGCAGACCCGGCAGAAACAGCAGAGGCCATCCTTGAGGGCATTTACAGCGATACTGAGCAGCCTCTGTCACCTGTCGTACTAGCAACAGCAACTCAAAGTGTCCAAAGTCGCCCCCAGGAATTACAAGGCCTCGGCTGTAGCAACAGTGCCACGCACCCGGAGCCTCAGGGAGAGAGGGCGGAGGCCAGAGACGAGCTCCCTACACCTAGAATCCGGGCAGCCTGCAGTAAGTGTGACACAGCGCGCAATGTCGAACATTTCGTAACAACATGCATTATCCAGGAAAAAGGAGGACCCATGCCGCAGATGCAAACGTGGACCATGAGTTCCTGGAGAAAAGGTGGCGCCACGAGAGAGAGCTCAAGGACAAGGAGGCTGAAGTGGAGCTACAACGCATAGCCTTGCAAAGGGCACAGCTAGACGCCAACGAGAGGCGCTCTGAAAAAATTTACGAGCTAAAACGGCTAAGATTAGAAAAAGAGTTCGAGCTCCGTGAAAGGGAACTCGAGCTCCGGGCAGAAGAGCTTCAACGTAAAGACGAGCAAAATCGCCTATTGAACGCGAATCAGCAGGCTTTGCTTAGTGTGCTGCAGGCGCTGACAACCAAAGTCTGCAACTGTAAGAAACAAAATGAAGAAAACTGAGGTAACTGATAATAATCCCTGGAGAAGGGGAACAAAGGACAAACAGAATTCTCGAAACACAGCTAGGCGACTGGTGCGCAGCTGAGAAAATACTGACGTCTAGTTCCAGGTTAGCTTGGTTTGTAGAGCACTTCGCTGCAAATGAAAAGGTCCCCGGTTCGAAACCAGGGCCAGGCGGACGCCTTCAGCCACGCACCAGTCATCCAGTTGTGCTTGGAGTACTGTTTGTCCTTTGTCTCCTCTCCAGGAATTACCATCAGTTACTCCTGTCCAGCTCTGAAGTGATCAAAGTCTAATGAATGATCGGTTTCAAGTAATCAAAAAGGCAGGGTGGATTCACACCAAAATACGAGGAGACCTGGTTACCATACATACAGGCATGGCAGTTCGTGAGGAGGACGGCCACTCTGTACATTCGAGGCACTGCTTGTAGCAGTATTTTCTGATTTTTCTTGAAATCTAGGAAAGCAAATTCAGAAATAACTTTCCCGAAACCCCATTCGACAGCCTGGCGAACGGTACTCATGGCTGCATTGAAGTCCTCCTGCTCTTTTGTTAGTTTTGCACCTCCGTAGGGCTTCATGAGGAGCGGGCGAAGGGGATATGCCGGATCTCCATAAAGCACGAACTGGTGGTCTCCGTTCAGGTCCTCCAGCTTTTCATAAAGATGGCTGTCTCGAAGGATCCCTGTAAGTCAAGCATGTAAACAATACAACACAAACTGCAACCGTGAAAGAACAACATTCATCTGTGCTGCCATTAACTGGAACAAATTAGCCAACAAATTGATGTAGTGAACACGGTAACATAATAAACTTCTTAACTTTTCCAGGGATGCTTGCCTGATCTGTGCTCGTAACAGCAGCTTGACATAATAAGTTCCCACTAACTAGATCTGACAGTCTTTTGGCAACAGACACCTGTTCTTTTCAGTGGTTTGACATTTCGCACACCAAGTGTGGTAAATACCCAAAGCGCATTGAATGCAAGTGTCGCTAACAAGTAATAGGTGAAGGCACCTTGCTGGGCGTCGGATGAATGGTTAAAATCACAGCCGCTATCCGCAGCGATTCTACCTTTGTTTGCAATGTCTTTTAAAAAAATGGCATGAACATGATCAAAACCGGAGAAGTACAGAAAAATCTAGAACTTGCCAGCATCGTGCCTGTTTCCTGGGTATGGGCCGTCCAGTTCGCAGATTAGGCCATTCGGGCACATCAGCGCCTGGTACTTGAGTGCATGCACCCTCTTGTGTCCAGAGAAGAACTGTCGCTGGTCCTCTGAAGGCCTGCAGATCGGCCTTGCCGTGCCGTCTATGAAAGCCCAGCAATTTGTGAGTGGGGCTCCTTTGCAATGGACTGCCTGCAAACAGAACAACATACTGCAGTTGCGAAGCATTTCATAAGGGGCTTCACCACGCTTAACAACGAAAACTATGCGCTGTTTATATTATAACTATGCAGTAAATTGAGACCTGAGCTAGACGCAACACAAGCGCTTCATGATTCGGGCACGGTTGTTACTGATATTTAGGTTACGTGGTTATGCGAAGCACTATGTTAGAGCAATTATTTGTAGCCTAAACCAAAGGATGGTACTGGAGTCGTCAGTGTCAAGCTTACCTCGCTCATCTCCTTCAGGTTCGCGAGGGTCAACCAGTTGTGAACAGTCAGGTCGTCCAGAAGGAAGCCGAAGTTTCTCTCAATGTGGAGCATCACCTTGTTTGTGATGGTGGATATCACTGAGTAATGCCTTCCGAAGTACTCTTGGAGATCGTACAAACGGTTTGGGTACGCCAACCTTCGCAGGCACATGCACAGAGCTTCTCGGGCTGATACGCGCACCCCTTGGGCGCTTGTCACGCTCTCAGGCATATCTAGAGCCCTCACCAGCGTCGGAAAATCCGACTTCTCGAAGCGGAACTGCCTTCGAAAAGTCTGCTCTGAAAGAGCATCGATATTCAGGAGCCCCCTCCGTGACACGTACAGCCTCCGCTTTGGCTCCCGTTTTCGAAGGATGAGAGCCTCGATATCACCCCAGCTGAGCTCCGACAAATAGTATGGATCCAGCAAAACGCTGGAGCGAACCATAGTTCAAACTGCTGGTCGCAGAGGCCTCCAAAAACAAAGACAAAACACGTACACAACAGGCACACGGAAACACGCACTTCCGTAACAAAGCGAAGAGAATCGGGGCTTTGGATTGGCTTGACCGAATACCCGCCTTGGATTGTTTGAAGCAGTTGACAGGAGCACATCTAGATGGCGCTACAAGCCTTTACGTATGCGTTCTTCTTCCGCTGTACTAAAAGTGCGTATTCGACGCGCTCCGTAACGTTCCGTCGACGCAACGTTAACGCTAACGTATGGGGTCTGCGTTTGCTCCTATACGTATTACTAAAACTCTCTATTATTTCGTTAACATTAATACTTACATGACAACGAATATCTAACGCCGTCCATCTTCGGTGAAAATTGTGAAAAGGGAAGCCCGCAGCACAGAGAGAAGGTGGATAGTGAAGAACATATGGCGAGAGGAAGGCGACGTCACGGAACGGAAGCCAATGCGCGCGCGGTGCGTCGAGGCAAGAGGAGGCCACGTCTCTGGGCGGAAGCAAATGCGCGCGCGGAAACTGGGTGAACAGCGAAAGAAGCTTCATTCAGTGGATTCCTCTGCTAAGCATGCTAGGCGGGCGAACAAGCCAGAGGAGAGGAAGCAGCGTCTAGCTCGGCTGGCCGAAATGAGGCGCAAGAAGCGGCAAACCGACGCAGGCCTGCGTGCGACCGAGGCTAGTGCGAAGCGGGCTCGGCCAGAGCGCTTCGCAGGAATGAAATAAAGGAAGATTCAATGCACATGGTTGGAAAAAACCCGCGACTGCTGGTAAACGACACAACACTAAAAAGTCTCTGGTAAACGACACAACACTAGAGACTGTTTAGTGTTGTGTCGTTTACCCGCAGTTTCGGGTTCTTTTTCAACCATGTGCAATGTACACCAGCTCGTTTGCGCCCTTACATTTTGTTTGATTCATTGTTGGATCCTCAGGGAATGAGTTAGCATGACCGTTGGGAAACGCCAAACACGTCACCCTTTGGGAAACGCTAACGCTGACCCCTTAATGAAACCAAGAAGAGGCAGCAAAACAAAAAAATTATGAAGCAAAAACATTTCCATCATTTACGGACATGGTCAACTTGTGCCATCCAACTCTACACGCTGATACCCTGCAAAACATTTATTAGAAACTTTTTTTCACCATAAAACATAAATAAAGGCACAGTTATCAATGCGCCTCCAGACATTAGGTATTGATAGGCGTTAACATCGCCGCCACCCCAAAAAGAGGGCCTCAAAAATAGTGCCAGGCGGATTCAAATGCGATTGAAATTCTGATCAGTTTCTAGGAGCAATCTCGAACAGACAGGCAAACTTTGCAGTATTACATGAATCTGGGCAGACCCCTGAAAAATGTAAGCGTTGATTTAGGAGGCCTGTGCTATGCGCCACTCCTTTAGCCAGGTAGATTCACGGTAGTGCCATTCAGAAGAGTCCCTAGACGCATTGCGCGTGACATACAACCACGAGCCGCGCCGAGCGACCGTACAGAGGGTCATAATCAAGGTTTATGTTCCTCACGCTATCTGCGGTGTGGCGAAGCGGGGATTCTGCTTCTGCGCCCGCACAAGACGGTTGCAGGATGACTAGCTCGGATGGAATGGCGATAGCGGCCCTTACCTACCGTGGTTTCTCTGTCGATGGCGAGGCTGCTGCCCACGAGTATAAGCTTGTGCTACCACCGATGCCAAACGGGACGACGGTTTTGAAGCCTGTTCTTCTGCACGGCGACCTGAGGATCGTGCCTATCGTATCAAGGACTTTACGACCGCGCTGAAACTGTGCGGTGATTTGAACGATATAGTTTCATTCGACTTTTCAAATGAGACAGAGTGGCTTTCCAAATGAACCATGTGTGGATGACAATGGTGCGGAAGCCGAGGGGAAAGCAGAGCCTCGTCGATACCAAGGAGCTCATGGTGAAGAACTTGCTGTGCGTCGTCATCGAGCTAAGCTGCTCCGAGGTACATCTCCGTGTCCATTGGGTGCCATTCCAGGTGCCGGACGACGCCGTTCCAAAAGTTTTGGAGCCGTCCGGCAAGGTCATCAAGGTCAGCAGAAAAAGGTGGCGAGTCGAGGGATTCAAAGAATCGAGTCGACCACGCGCGTGATACAACCACACGCATCGCCGAAGACCACCGCGTAAAAGCGTCATTAGCCATTTTCGCAATGGCTAATGACGCTTTTATACTCCCGCAAAACCTGAAAGGTCACCTTGGTAAAGAATATATCTCAAGTACGACATGCTTTCATCTAAATGTACAGTCAGCCAAAAATAAAGCTGTTGATCTTGAGTTGCTTTTTAGTCAATTTGAATTTTCATTCGAGGTTATAATGCTATCTGAGACTTGGTATACGGATGAAGAGGATGTCTTAAGATTGCCTCTGTATCGATCCTTTTACATTAATCGTACAACTAAACGAGGTGATGGCTTGTCTATCCTGACAAAAGACCCTGCGTGTGAACTTGTTAGCGATTTTAGCTGTATCACTCCTGATTACGAAGCGCTATGTCTACGTAGCAATAAACAAAGTCTGCTCACATGTACTTTTCGCTGAGTGCAAATACAGGCAATTATCGTGTTCTACGAAACATACGTAGCGAACATAGAGGTTCAGAGTACGGTTCTTTGGCAGATTGTTTTCTGCGCAGATCGTACTTCCTACTAAGCATGCTATCTATGTCTCATGAGTGACTGAAAAGCATTCGATGGCGATAATTGGCCATCCGTGTGTTACGCCAAGACGGGAAACGTGCAGAACTTTCTATATTAACGGCACATCAATTACATGCGTTAATACGGTGTTTTCTTACATTTGTATTTGTAGGTTGTGTATTTTGTAGAGCCAATGCACTCTTGAAATTTTTGCTTTTAATCTTCGTGAGAGCTTACCATCAAAAAGAAGTAGATGCCGCATGCTGTGAGAGAGGTATATTTTCCGTACCTCATGGTGATATACTGCAAGACAAAGAAAGCATTGGATAGGAAAGTTAGTAACTGCACACTAAGAGGAGTGAGGCTTGAAAATGCCTCTCGCTACTCGACCCTAAACAAATAAGTGTAATATGTGTGTACGTAAACCCGTAATATTGAGTATTTACAGTCTGGATTTGGCATCTTGATTTGTATATTTAATATAGGGCTAGAAGAAACTGCTAATGAGCATTCCAGAAAAGAAGGAAAATTAAAATTGCTTGCTATAAAGTTTTGGTTCCACTCGAAGCGCGCTTGACTAAAAGTACTAGTGTTGAGTTTGTCGTGTTTTCATTTTGTATCCTATTAATAAACCTAACACACAGGGCAATTATATAGCTTCTATTCAAATTATGCAACACATGATAAACTAGTTTTTTTTTTGCTTTATTTTTGTTTGCGGATCTTTTCCGCACATGGGGGAGCTGAGATAAAGGCATGGTGCTCTGACGGAGCCTCTGCCCCCCCTTACAGTTCAGCAACACAATATATACAGCTCTACGAAATAAGAAACAACTATTGAACAAATACAAAACAACTATGGAACAAATATGAAATAACACTGGAACAACTACGGAACAAATACAGAAGCTACACATCGACATACAGAACATCAGTCACGCCACTGTCAACGAGATATACCAAAATGCACAAAATCGAATTCCAATCAAACTCTCTGGGCAATATTAAAAAAAATAAAAAAAGAAAAGCTTATTTTTATCAAAAAAAAAAAGATATAAACAAAATGAGGAAATTCTAAGATATATGTAGTTTGCCGCTTTTAATAGATTAAGATATAAGGTCAAAGAGCCGTGTGGATTCAATAGTTACCGGTATGATATCACGAGTGACTGCACAGTATTTTAATCATAAAATTAAATAAAGTATGCTGCAATCAGTCTTACACCGCGTCAAGTAAGTTAAAATGGAAACTTCTGAATCCTGACTGCTCTATAGGAGGACGATTTGTCAAGCAGTATATAACTGCTAACGTCGGCTGCTAAATGGGCATAACACAATAGTACTAGTAGTGGTAATAATTATATTAATATTTATAATAATATTGGCAATATTATAATAG
This sequence comes from Ixodes ricinus, assembly GCA_037355805.1. Lineage (NCBI taxonomy): Eukaryota > Metazoa > Arthropoda > Arachnida > Ixodida > Ixodidae > Ixodes > Ixodes ricinus. The sequence continues at coordinate 50,839 of JAZHYW010032293.1, read as the reverse complement.
TAATATTAATCAAGAATCACGAATCAGTTTTATTTGGTGCCCAGGAACGGCCATTGGCCATGGTGCTAGCGCACCCATGGAGTAAAAATATCAAAAAAAAAATGTTTATCTGCACGTGGAGTACGAGCTTGGTCTCCTGGAAAGGCGTGCAAGGCGAAGCAGAAAAAGTGAAATCACACTTCTGTGAGTGTCTGCTGGCACACCTTCCAGGTGACATAACAAGCAAGGGACAAACATGAGCCGGACAATTGAAACTCTAAAACATGCAACATTGTCCGAGCTCGCAATGACTCCCGACAAAGCCACGAGCCGGACGCAGAGCGGCACGACCGAAAAAGCACTTCGCCCCCGACATGCAGACTAGTAGCGCCATTGCGTCGGGATCTAGGCTGAACACCGAGCCGGGGACGGCGGGGAAGTGCGATGCACCCACCTCACAGCCCGAGTCGGCCTCACATCAACTGCTGCCGCCGTTCATCTGAGGGTGAGACGCCCCGCGCCGTAGACAACGCCGGGGAAGCCTTGAATTCAGGACAAACGCGCCGCCCCATGGCGCCCTCCATGACCAGATGCAGTAGCGGGCACGTCCAACGTATCCGCTCCCCCCCCCCCCCCCACACACACACATACCACTCCCACGCCCAAAATAAAACCTGAATGCATTAATTGTTTCTGGTTCTCGAAACACGCCGCACACGGGCACAGTGTCTGCCCTGTCTTTGGGAACGGAGGAACGACATCCAGTGGAGCGGACAAGAAGGCCTCAATCGCAGTTGGGAGGAAGGAATGTACAGAAAAGGCAGCTGGGAGGAAGGAAGGAATGGTCATAGTAATTCACTATGACTCATCCCCGTTACGATTGCCGATTAGGTGAAATCGAATGAACAAATGTTTAAGAATGATTCTTCACAACTGTCGTATACCCGTTCTCGCAGTCCCCATTATGAATAGTGCAGTCGCCTGAGCATCCACTAATTGTTATTGTGTCAATTTTTCCCACTCTACTTTAGGGATGCGGTTGTCTCAATTTTGCTAGTGCACCCAAGGTAGCGAGACAAAGCTGGTAAACCAAGCATTATAAGCAGACTCAAGTCGTCGCTATCAATCTTTACGTGCGTTATTGAATTCTGTCTATAAGAAACGTTCTTGATCTAGTATAATTTTTCTCTTTAAGACAGTAATTGAAAACGTTTGTGCCATCGGCATAGCAAGTTCATCATTCGTACGACGACCGGCAGCAGCTACAATCTCTGAAGTTAAGACCTTAAGGACAAACTTTAGTTGGACGCTGTTTAGACGTTGCGGAATTCTAGTGATATAGATTTTCTTAGAACAGTATAACAACATGCATGGTGGAAACTTAGTTCCAGTGTGACGTGTACCTTGGACCAGACTTGTATTTAATCCTGTTACAAGTAACGCAAATTACTAACAATCCCTTACATTTATCAGTAATTTAGTGACGGATTAATTAAATATTTTCTAGAGTAATTTTAAAGTATCGATTCCCTTACATTTTTTACGTAACGGATTCCTTGCAATCCGGTTACCTTTTTTATCTTAGGACCAACCTCCCCCCCCACCCCGCTTTCGCAAAAAAATATATATATATTTTTTTAGGGGAGGGGGGGGGTAGCAAGTCGAGCGCAGTGACACTGATACGCGAATTGACCAGCGCAAAGCGAGGGCTTCGCACTTTTCAGTTCCGCAAAGCCTTTCTTTGCAACACCAGCAGCTCCTGAATCCATCTTTTTAGGTCCTAACAACAATGTCAAAATATCCAAATGAACACTTCTACAAAAAGAAAAAAAGAGGGGGGGGGGCGAGTTATATCCGCTTTTTTTAGTCCCTTGCTGGGTTGTTTTTTGCGATCGAAGGTGAGAGAGGAGGACATCAAGTGATTGTAAGCCTCTTCGAGAAGCCTCGAGGCGTTAAGTGCACTGACAGGAATTGACAATGTCCTTCTCGGTTATAGTGACTACGACCATTTAGTCATTATGTCACAACAACGAAATAAAGCTCCGTTTACCCTAAAATCCACTAAAAGAGGTGTGATAATATGTGAAGGTGTTATTGCCCTCAAGCCAGGCACGTATCCAGGGGGGGGGGGGGGGGGGGGGGGGGCGTCCATGGGGCCGGGCCCCCTGAAGGCCATCCATTATGCTGGGACCTCCTCCTCTACCTCCTCCCCCTCATACAGCATTTAGTCATGGGCGGGCCCCCAAACGCAAAATCCTGCCTACGTGCCTGCCACAAGCATGCATGCTCGTTCGTTGCTCTCCACCCTTTATCTTCCCTGGGAAAAATCAGGATGTAGTTTTTCTCTTCAGTTTCGTTCACCTTATTTCACCCTGTTTGTAAAAGCTACTTACTTTTTTTGTTGTCCAAATCTGTCTAGGGTTGGCCCACTTTATTCGTAAATTTCAGCCAGGTTATCTGCATCTCAGTCACCCTTTTTGTGAGTAGGCTTTTGGGAGCCCTTCGAGAAACGGTAATAGTCTTCCTTTCTTCTTCCTGTTTTACCCCAGCAGGACGCATATTATATCAAGCAGATATTTTTACAAATAAAGCATAATGGTGGCTGACATAGACTTGATGTTCTGGCTTGAGGAGAGAGTGAACCGCGTGGGTGTGGCCAGAAGCGCGACTTACCATAGTACTCTGTCCTTCGCTTTTATGCGTTTTTGAACAGCACCAAGAGAGGTACAGACGGCAAACGTGCGTTTACATTTCGCTTGTACGAACAACGTCCTAATTAATTGTTGTTGTGAGTGTCCTTTTTTACTACTTATGTTTATTTTCAGGGAAATTTTTGTTTATTCACCAACGATGTCGATAGAATACTCGAGGCTCGACCTGTTCAGAACCAAAAGGAAGAAGAATATCGAGCCAAAAAATCATCTATCATTGAATTATCACCTTACTGTTACAACTATAGTTTCGCATATTGTCGTAGAGCAGTAAAATGCCGGCATAGTAAGATGGACATAAAGTCAATTCTTATTCTAGTTTTGGATAGATGTATCAGATGACTTCTACAGCTTTGCGATTTCGACAATGGAGAATTTTAGTAGATCGTCCCGATCTACTAATATACGCCTGTACAGTCTGGGATCCATTCACAAAAAAAAAAAAAAAGATATCAAGATATCTGGAAGATGTTCAAAAGCAAGCAGTTTGTTTTATATTTAATCGCTACCACCCGCTATGACTGCACCTGCTGCCTTAATTCAAAGTAACAACATAATCTCTCTTAAATCACGAAGGAAGCTCAGCTAGACTCAAAATTTCTTTATCAACTCTGGTTTAAAAAACTCCGGCTTGAATCGTCGTCCTTTCTTCTCCACCCATCCTCAACTAGGCGCACAAGGCATGACCATCCGCACCAAAATAACTCCAGTATTCGCTCGAACAAATGCCTTTAAATACTCTCTTCTTTCCCAGAACCATAACAGAGATGGAACAACCTACTCATCACATATTTATATCTGACAATGTTTGTGAGTCAATTGAGCGTTTGTTTGATGTATATCTCTTTGCATTGTGTTTATTTTCCTGTTCCCCACTGCCGCCACCTCTCCCAGCTTTGTTGTGGCTATTACATTTTTTCTACGCGTTTGTTTTTGTGTTTTTTTACAATTTTTGCATACTTTTCCTTTGTTCCCTCTCCCATTTTACGGATTACCTGGTGTTGCGTCTTTTTTACTCCACTTTTGTAACCCCAATCCCTCTTGGGCTGCAATTGGCCTGCAGTATTCCTAAATAAATAAAATAAGTGAGGTCCGATGAACCCAATACTCCGCCGCCGCCTTTGCGCATTCTTCATATTCGTTAATCGGGGGCATCGGAGATGTGATAACTATGTACCAAAACTCGAGCTTTTTTACCTCAACGCTTTGTAACCCCCCAATCCTGCTTGGGCCGCAATTGGCATGCAGTATTCGTAAGCAAATAAATAAATGAGTCCGATGAACCCAACACTCCGCCGCCGCTCTCTCGGCACGCATTCTTTCATATCGTTATCGGGGGCATCGGAGTGTGCGATAACTATCTACTAAAACTCGAATATCAAGAAACGGCAGCGAGCGGCAAGGCTTTGCTAGTATATTCGAGGTAAATAATACTTCTCGTTGGTTCCCCTGAAAAATTTCAATGCAGAGCATAAAGCATTCGTGTGGAACAATAAGGCCCTTTCATCCAGTGCGCCTCAGTTCAAAGGGTGGTTCAGCGTAGCAGTCGACATATTGCATAAGAAGTAACGCAAAATGTCTGACGAGACTTTCGAGAGTCAGCTGTTGCTCAAAATACTCAAGGTCATTAAATTGAACAGGTTGCAACAATAAGAACTTGAATAACCCTTTTCCCTTTGTTTCCTACTTGAGGGCAATCATGTTGAAAGTAACGTCACTAAAGTAACGGATTACTTTTTTGGGGTAACGGTCACATACTTTTATTGGAGGGTAATTGTAATTGTAATAAATTACAATTTAGCCTTGAGTAATGGTGTAAATGTCATTCCTTACTATTTTTCAGTAACGTGTACAAGTCTGCCTTGGACGTTGTTTTGCTGAATGGTAGGTGAAAAAAAGGTGAGTGCACAGGCGAGCTGGTGGTTGCTGATCATGGCGTCAAACACCTGGTACGGTGTTGCAGAAAATTAAAAAAAATAGTCAGAGGAACAGACACTGAGACGTTCCCTTGTCTGTCTGTTCCTTCCATGAAAAGTTTTGCTTTTCTCCACGCAGTGTCAGTTGTTAACTGACATGAATGGTTGGTCCTCTACAATTTTAATTGAAAACGTAGGCTATTTGCCTGCCCTCTTCATAGCTGAAGGTACCATTTGCGGTGTCCTAGTACTCGACGACAGTGACACACTAGGTTGGTAACACACCTTTCAATGCAAGATCCTAAACAAATTTAAGTTGTTGTTTTTTTCTCGAAAACATTAGTTTTTGTGTGGAGTGTTCCGCCGAGTTGGTAATAAGCCCTCTTTCGTGTTTTTGTTGATTTGCAAACGCGCACGCACCAACGGGTCGTATTATTTTCGCATTGAAACTTTTCACGAGGCGCCACTCGTCTGTCAAGTAATAATGTATCCACTTTGGGACTTTAACCTTGTGTTTCGGGATGAAAAAAAAAAATCCGAGGGCTTTATCCTACGCGTAACGTGCTTAACACCGACAAAAGCTTGGTGCTTGCCTAATTCGCTATCCTCGTGGCACCGCTGTCTTCTCTGCGCCGCATCATGAGCACCATTCTCTGTATTTTTACCGCATATTTTCGCTCGCGCTTTCGATATTGCACCTGACACTAACCTGTACAAGTTGTCTACGACAAGACTCTCATCCAATACCCTAAAAAAGGCCCTTTGGACGTTTTTGTGAGTGGATCTCTGAAACCCGCCCAAAGCGGCAAACACGCTGAAGGTCGAAGTGCCACGCGCCGCCTGCTAGCGTCGCGTTCGTTGTGAGACTCTGCGAGATTTTCTAGCGGCGGTGCTGAAGCATACTACGAGGTGCCGCGTAGATCCACATCTGATGGCGTATGGGGGAAAGGCTTTGTCTTCCTCGCTGAAGGCAAGGCGTTGCGCGCCTTGTTTTCTACGTGATATTCTCAGGACACCCAGCTCTGGTTGGAATGATTAGTGGATAGGCGTATATCTATAGCGGCCCTTATTTCTACTCACTGTACGAACGCGTTCGAACGCCAAATGCCGGCGTCCGGCGATGGGCGTATTTTTTTAGCAGTGACAAGCGAGAAAGGGAGCTAGCTTTTGGCTATCTGATGTTTCGTTTGAACGTTGGTGGTACTTTGGGCCTGCAAAGTTTGGCAGGCTGACGGTCGTTGAAGTTCTCAGGAGGAGATGGGAACTTGGCGAGTTCTTTGGCGAATCACCCACTAAACATTCCAATCGAAACTCGGTGTTCTGACGTCCGCGCTAGCTTCCATCTCCTCCTCTCGCTCAGCGTCTACACGTATAGCCACTGATAAAGGGAAAACGTCAGGGCGTGTCTTTCAAGCGCCGGCGGCCTCCAGCACGAGCTCGTTGCCTTTTGCCGTAATCTGATGTAGTGTGAACGCTCGCTTCTCAAAAAACATCGAAACGTATTAAAGGTAAAAAAATTAAAACTGGAATGTATAATGCCTTTGATGTTCTGAATTTTTTTTCTATTGAAAGCTTAGTTGGCAGAGCGATTGACTGCAGAAAAAAATAAAATCGAAAACAACACAAAGGTAATAAAAAAAACTGGAATGTATATTGCCTTTAATTTGCTGAAATTTTTCCTGTCGATAGCTTAGTTGGCAGAGCGATGGACCGCTTGAGAAAACGATTGAAGTCTTTCTATTGTCGCCGGTTCGAAACCGTCTCGACGGGGGAAATGTTAATTTGTTTTGTTAAAAACTCAGCGGTGGTGGCAGCGGCTGGGGCAGTCATGTGATTGACGACATAAGAGGGAGTTTTCGCAATGGACGACAAAGAAATTTCCCCTGACGATTCTCACTAGCAACTGACTCTCTAGAAATGCGGAGTGGGCTAGTAGAAGGATAGTTCCGAGACTGGTAACAAAACAGTTAAGCTCCATCTGCTAGATTTTATCCTTTTAGCGCCTAAAAGTAAGCTGATGCGGTTCTTCTTAATCCCCTTTTTTTTCAACGTCGGTTTCGACTCGGTCAGGAAATCGGAAGACCTCGCCAACATAGCCGATTCACGAACTACATCAAGTGGCTCAACAAGAAACGACGGCGGGTAGAAAATTTCAGGATTGCTTCGGCGTGACCTGGCCGATACTTCACAAATATCGGCTGGATCGAAATGGTACCTACACTACATTTCCGATATAACACCAATATTGACGATATGCTTTGTGCTGCCTGGGATATTGATTGAATGCCAAAAAATTTCAGCATATCAACGAGACGAAAAACACTTAATTCCCGTTGCTCTTTAAAAAAAGAAGATGCAGAAGTAAATTTCCATCTGCGCTCATCAACGGGCATTCAATCCACATCTCTCTCGTTTGAACATGGCCCATTTTATCCGTTATTAAAAAGGTAACTGCAAAGAAAAACATTTTTTTTGAACAGCCTAATAGGTACAAGCATGTTACAAAACAAAATTTTCCCCGAAAAAAAATTACATTGATATTTACTGCGCGAGGCTGATTTTAGTTTTGCGGCTATTTCGTCCGTTTTAAATCGCGCTCCACAAAGTTGGTTTTATACGTCACGGAGTTGCTATTATACGTCACGGGGTGACGTCCAATATCAACTCTTCTCATTGGCTAAAAAGATTGATTGACAGCTTCGATCTTGGTTGCTAAACCTTTGTACTATGTTGTAATTTTCTTTTGAGCGGCATATTTTTCAGTTTCAAAGACCAACCTATGTAATGAGACTTATTATTATTTTTTACAAAAAGTTTACAAGACGGGCACTTTCGTTTGGATTCATACCATAATAAACAAAAGCTTCGCCATTCTTTTCATGGCCGCCGCTGTTTCTCCTCCCGCCTGTCTCGCGCTTCTGGTCAAGAGATCCAACGAGTCAAAAGATCCAACGAGTCAAAAGGTCCAATAATGGATCTTTTGACTCGTTGGATCTTTTGACTCGCCAGACACGAGTCAAAAGATCCAATGTGGGTCAAGAGGTCCAACGAGTCAAGAGATCCATCGAGTCAAAAGATCCACGGCGAGTCAAGAGGTCCAACGAGTCAAAAGGTCCAACGAGTCAGAAGGTCCAATAATGGATCTTTTGACGCGTTGGATCTCCTGACTCGGCAGACACGAGTCAAAAGATCCAATGCGGGTCAAGAGGGCCAATTACTCGAGAACTGCCGCGTCATATTGCAAGGGGGTCGCGAAAAGCTCCTCACCATTCCTCCCCTAGGTCAGTGCTAGGGGAGACGTTGAACATTTAAGATCAGAAAACAATTTTTTTTACTAAGTGCCTTAGTTTCTGTTTAAAAAAGAAAAAAAAAAATGTGAGACAGATTTAAGTTTGACGCGCCGCTCAACTCCGCACCGTTTTCCGGCTTGCGGAGAGCGCTTTTGTGTCGCTGGCTTTGGGAAGTCGGGAGGGACTCGGGAGCGCTTTTCTTTGCTTCGGGTAGATGCGCCACTAAAACTTTGCGTGACAAAAGTGAAAAATATGAGTCTTTTGACGCGTCTGTTAACGTTTTCACGACAGCATTTAAAAAAAAAATGTAGCCTCAAATCGAGCAGGTGATTATTGAGCTTGCTAACTCTTTCACCCAGTTCACGTCACGCGCGTATTTTCTTGGCCGGCACAAGCGGCTGCGGGAGGAAAGGGGAATAGTCCCCTTTCTTCTTCGCGATTTCTCCGCGGCTAGAGAATCGGCTAGGGGCACGGTTCAGCGGCGCACAAATGAGGGACTCCCTCGGAGTCTCCTCATTGTTGCGCTGTCGCTGAACCGTGACTTTTTTTTCCGTAAAGCAACATTGTCAGCGAAGACGAAGCAGAACAATCACACAACCGCGGCGAGAGTACCTGCTCTCAAAGCGCGTCACCTTTGTCTTTAGGTGACTTCGATTTTCCTGGAGTCACGAATAATTAGCGGGCCAGCAAGCAGACAATAGTCATATTGCCAACATCTAAACGAGAAAAGGCAGGCGAGAAAAACGATCTGAGTGGCGATGTATGTAAACAAAGTTATCCAGGATCTAAAAATCGGTGAGCTTATGTCCGGAGAGATAGTATACGGCGAGCTTTTTACAGCGAAGTTGTTTATGGCTAGGGTTCTGTGGATTTTTCGTGTGCGTGACCGAAAACTTTACGCTCGCACCGCCGCACGCGCACGCCTTCCCCGTATAAAAGATTCGAAGTAAATAACCAAAATAAAGCGTTGACGAACGAGCGTGCAAGATACCATTTGTTTTAGGTTTTTGCTTTAGAACAGTTACTGCTGCAGACGACGGCGCGTGCGGCGCCTGGAACACCATTCCCTGCATTCTCCTTGATGCTTGGGTTAGAGAGCCTCAATTTCCTTTTGTTTAAGGTGATGCCATCGTTTGTGGTACACGATGCCGACAGCACGCGCTCACACGGAAAATACAAAGAAATCGCAGGAAACAAAATATCGCCATAGCACAGTCAGCGCCACGAGCGCGTGCAAGAACATGGTCTTTCACGCGCTTCAGAACAATAAAATAAAAACAAGCGTTCAAAACAAAATGGCCAGATGTCATCACCCCAAGCAAAGCGCACATGAAGGCACCCTAGCTTGGGTAATTTAGGAATAGGTCTAATCAGTAGATTAGTTATCGATAGGCACCATTCTCAAGATCAGTAGACTCTCAGGTAGATAATAACGGTTTATCAAAGATGTGCCGCTGTGCGACCTGCGGGCGGCGAGCAACCTCACCGGAGCAAACCTCACCGGAGATAAGCTCATCGGAGAAAAAGCTCACCGCCAAACTGTCCGATGCTCAGAAAAGCTCACCTACGAACCTAAGAATCGAGCGTCGACTCAAGTGAAATACGCTCACTCAACTGAAGTATGCTGTGATGGCTTATGCGCATGCGGTCATTCTGCCCTTCACGAGCAGAATATATTTTTAAAATAATAAAACATCGTGTAACACGTTAGGCGTTGCCCGACGAAAATAAAATAAATAATTCCGATAGAAGGCTAATTTAAAAACAAAACAAATGTCGATATAACGCTAATTGAAAAAAAAAGGTCGTATTTCCTCTATCCCGGCTCCGTCAGAATTAAATATGGTGACACACAAAGACGCTGTTGCATAACACGCAATCGCAAAAGATATATTTGAGGTTTGTGTTTATTCAGTGTCAGGTCGGTTTGCCTTTGAGGAGCGGCGACACTGGTTTACGCTGTAGACGAGAAATTTATATAGTGCAGTACCACTACAAGCCTGTGGTCTTTAACGTGCATCACGCAGTAGCCATACATGACTGCACGCACGCCACTACAAATACTGTAAACGACTCATTTTTCGCGGGCTCAAATTTTCGCGAATCGGGCCAAAGCTGGAAATTTGAAATCATTCGCGGGTTCTAATTTTCGCGAATCGAATGCTAGCTTCCGTAGCGTTCACATATTGCCCGAATTGTTCGCGGGACGTATTTTTCGCGAATTGTAGGCAATTCGCGAAATTCGCGAAAATTAGGTCTTCGTGAAAATTTAGTCGTTTACAGTATGTAGTATGTTCATGATAATGTCTGATTCATCACGTGGATATGTTTTCTTGCGCCGCCACTGCGCTAATTCGAAATTATAAAAAAATATATTATCTGATTTTTTTTGTTCCCGCGTTTAAACTACGTTCTACTAAAGCTATACAATGCAGCCGACGCTACGAGCTGACGGGACCAATCGATCAATGGTGAAAACAAAACGTATTAATGGCGTTCGTCGACTTTTTTGTGCATGTTATTACCGGCTAGTCCAATCAATCGCAGAGTGCCTCGCGGCTTTGCGCTTTTAGTGTGCGCGTGTGCATTTGTGTAGTGACTTTCAAGCTAGTACAGCGCGCCAAACTCTTGGGAAATTCCTGCGTTAGACAAGCATACAGCACGAAGAGATGGCACTGGTCACCAGCCGATTGAAATGAAAACGCACAACGCTGTAACACAGCCACCCATTTAGGATCCCAAAACCTGTCGTTCCCGAGGCCACGGCATCATCTTCTCCCATCATTCTTTTTTTTTTTTGCTTTGTTATTATTTGCGGGATCCCACCCCCTCTGCAGTGCAGTGACCGTCATCCCCTCCTCGCCAGCCGAAAGCGGTCATTGATCGTTGTTTTGCTTTTCTTTCTTTTTCTGCTGTTTTTGTTCCAACTTTCTTCGAAGCCCTTCACCCCCCCCCCCCTTTCCCCGTTATCGGGCAGGGAGTCAAGAGGTCCAAGGAGTCAAAAGGTCCAATAATGGATCTTTTGACTCGTTGGATCTTTTGACTCGCCCGACACGAGTCAAAAGATCCAATGTGGGTCAGGAGGTCCAACGAGTCAAGAGGTCCAACGAGTCGAAAGATCCACGGCGAGTCAAGAGGTCCAACGAGTCAAAAGGTCCAACGAGTCAGAAGGTCCAATAATGGATCTTTTGACGCGTTGGATCTTTTGACTCGTTGGACCTCTTGACTCGGAATCCCATCTCGCCTGCCTCGACAAATCGTTTCGCCTAAGTGATCATTCGTTAGTGTTTACCCGGGCGCGTGAGTGAGACTTCCCTGAAGTGAAGTAATGTGTATTTAGCAGCTTCGCAGGTGTTAGTGATAGGAAGCGACGTGCGGTTTTAGGCTTTCATAACGCGCTTTGTTGCTTTTCGTTTTGTGGGGTTGTTCATTTTTGCTTTCCTGGCGCGTTTTCTTTGCTTTCTTATGGCCAATTCGTCTGGGCACGCACATCGCACCGGTTCGAGTTGCGGTTCGTGGTACAGGGAAAGCTAGAGGGGAGAGGGAGCTTCCTTCTCTTACAGCCCTCCTTCCGTGTACTAAAGTGGAAAGAGTTTACTGCACTGGACGGGTGCGGTGTGCCCCATCCGAATAGGCCATTAGGGTGCTTTTTATTTTTTTGCTAGCGCGTACAAGTGCCGATTTTTTTGGAGATGTCAGCTCCTGTAAAGCGGCGCCGTTGCTCTGTAAAGTGTATGCCAGATTAGTGATCGCGACAGCGAGTCTTCCAGCAGCCATGTCGCCGCGAAAGATGTCAAGCTGACATGCTATTTGGATGGAGGCAATCGTTCGTTCGCGTAGCGACAAACGTGTCCAGGTATGTTCTCGTCATTTCGCTCCGGAGGCCTTCGAGATTCGCACCGGATGCACCGAACGTCCGCGACTGAGACACGGCGCGGTCTTGTGTCTCAGCGGGTGTCGTCCAAGCGCGCCGAAGGTTCGGGAGGCTCGGTCGGTGCGCCGTCTTGGTTGCTGGCAGCCGTCCTCGCGGCGTATCTTCGTATGGCCGAAGACCCAGTTGCATCAGCAGCGGCCAAGAAGCTGACGCTTTCAATTCAAGGTTCATTTTGTGCGCTGATCGCTACAGAACACAGAAAGCGAAAAAAGGCTGCGGTACGCATGCAAGACGCACCGGAAGTCGAAACGCTGCGTACGTCGTTCATCTCAGCAGCCAAATCAATCCAAGAGCAAATCCAAGAGCGAGGGGCGGTGCGTACTTCTCCTCCGTGCGGGGCGAAAGAGCGGGAGTTTCAAATGAGGAGAGGTTATAACTCCGACTAAATTACATCCTGTGGCGTAAATACTCCTATTTTCTTTTCTTCGAATATATTTTTTTGTGACAAGCTTGTCCGAGATTATGCTGTTTACAAAAACACTTTTTTCTTTGAAGTTTTTCTTTAACAACAAAATTGTTAAGAACGAGGTAACCGTACCTGTCTGCGGCAAAACATCTTTTCCCGAATTCATGCATGTCACTTACTGCGGACGAGGGTATATTGCTAAGTATGACTAAATTATGATATTTTTTTCACTATCGCCATAAACAGTTAGCCTAACAAACACGATTATTTTGAAAATTTATTATCTCATTCAGTGAATAGGACACAAAAATGTTCATTAGGATAGCTACGGAAAATAGCATTAATACTATCAATGCTGCCCATTCAAGATGAAAAGCAGAAACCCAGAAATGTCTACTGAGTATTAAAATTCAGGCTAACAAAACAGTAGAGGTGAATGTAACGCATGCCACATATATGAAATTGAAAGATCGCTTGCCCAGCGATATTTATCGTGTTCTCGAGTCTAACAAATTCTTAAACAAGCCATGGTGTTCCTTCAATGTCAGGTTAGCTGACAATTAAATAGAAGAAATGACACACGTACTCATGCACAACCGGCATCTTCCTTCTACGTTGGCCTCCCAAGAAGTGACTTTCGTCCAACTCAAGAAACCTCTCTATGAATGCCTTTCTCAAAACGCAAGCGGTGAAAATACCACTTGCGTTTTTAGAGCAGTGGCTTTATAGGCCCCAACCACGCTCAGGGTTCCGTAATGAAGGTCTGCGAAACGCCCCCGTAGCTGAAGTGCTCGCGGCTGAAGCGATGGTGGCTGAAGCGTGTGTCGATGAAGCGCCGGTGCCTGAAGTGTCGTAGCTCAAGCGACGATTGGGTGAAGCTCGAGTAGCGTATGCTGTTAAGCGTCGGTCGCGCAATGCACGGTCGCGCAAGCTCCGGTCGCGTAAGCACCTGTCGCGGAATCTTCGTTCATGTAAGCGCTGGGCGCGTAAGCTCATAAGCGCCGGTAGCTGAGGCTGAAGTGACCTGACGACTTTGAGGTCGTGTTCAAAGTCGTCCTAAAAGTCGTCCTAGAAGTCATCCTTGTCGTCGTTTTCGAGTCATTCTCCAGGACGTCTTCATAGACGTCATTGAGGTCTTCCCAGATGTCGTCCTAGACGTCGTTCTTGACTCCGTCTGTAGGACGTTGTCTTCGACAATTCCATTTCCTAATTGTTTTCACTCACAGTTTTACTGTAAAGCTACCGCACTTCATCGCGCTTGTTGAATGAACAAAGCTGCAATTAATTTTTACAAATCTAAAGCGCTATTCGCGCACGTAAAGCTTGGCAATCTTTTGCTCTTTTTTAAACTGAAAGTTTGGTAAGTAAAAAAGATGAAATGTAACGTTAAGCGAGAAAAAAAAAACTAAACAAGAAAATTGGCGTTTTTTTAATTGTTAGTCGAATATATTAGGAATTTGAAAAATTCCGATAATTGAGAATCTGTTACTCAGTGTCACACAAACACGAACACACACAAAAAAATAAAATACAACGTTTTAGACAATGCTAAAACCAGTGAGATTCTCTTCGTATCGTATAATATCAATTATGACACTCCAAAAATATATAAGAAAATATTCAAGTATTTTTGTTCATTCATATTTCGCGAATGGTTGTCAGGAAATGTTTTAAAAATAATGTTAGCTGTATATACTATTTCCAAAATTTTATGTTTTAAGATATTGTAGCTATATTGTCCTAATATGTACATTGTTCAAGGTTCCAAATATCTTTGCATATCTTCTGCGTTGGCACTAGTATAGTAATGATATATTACTATACACGCATGTGTGGGCTAAGCAATTTATTTGAGCCTAAACAAAATATTGCGTTTTTATTAAGAGTTTTGAACCTCAACAAAGTCTGAAAAGTTATCAGAAGTCATAATTTATTCTCAGCATACACAAACAATAATAAATCTCAACTTATATTTTCTGAAATAAAAGAAAACATGTTGCACCTTAAATTAATTTGGAGAAGATACTTCTCAAAGTTTACTTGTACAAAGTTGAAATATTTGATGAAAAGCGTCCGCATAGACATTTTGTGGCGTCTTAAAAAGCTGAAGGTTATAACTTATAAATAACCAACATTATTAAAAAAACCTGTTAGAGTCCATGTCACAAAAATTTAATTAAAGAGTATTAGTTTACTGTCACTAACAAAGAATGGTTTGGGATCGAGCGCAGATCGAATATATTATAGACGACAGTCACCAAACACCGGCTTGCTTCCGCTTGTTCAGATTTTACTTCTGTAAAAACACGATCTCTAAAATTGCAAATAAAATTGATTGTGTTTGGTAATGTATACGCTAGTACACGTAAACAATAAAAATATCTGAATGTACCCTACTGCTCGAATGTACCCTACTGTGGGTTTTCAACTACAGTGCCTTTTAAACGTGTTTGAAAACTTCCTAACACTACCACCTGCCGCCATAGCTTTTTTTGTATTCCCTAAATATATATATATATTATATATATATATATATATATATATATTTTTTTTTGCAGCGTGAAGGCGGGGTTTGTTTAGGGTCTATCTAAAATATGACATAGCTATCCTTCTAACAAATTTCGAGTGCAGGTCCTTGTGTGTCCCGAGACAATACAGTGACCTTTGACTGTAAAACCAAATACTTTATTGGGGAATACGTCTTACTTCTCGAATACAATGATTTCTGTGCCGACAGCTTTTGCGTATTTGAAACAACTTGGCACGCGCGCATTTTAAAATGCGTTTTTGAGTTCATTTTTTTGTCAAAAGACGGAGGCAGCCAATCACGGTGATCAGTTGAACGATCTCAGCAAAAGACGAGGCTCAGAATTTGATTAAATCCTAAAATGAATATCAGCGCAGGAGCAGTGCGCATGTGAGACGTCATGTTCATTATCGCTGCACACTTCAGATCCCTATGTTTTTATTGTAGCGTGTGCTTTGTCGTTTACTTGGATACACTCTTGTTTGCTTGCATTAGCTCTCTCCGCGGTCGACACAAGGCTCGAACTGACGTCACATCGCATACTTTTGACCTCGCTCTAAGAGTAGGAAAGGGAAGCTGCTTTGTAGCAATTTCGAATGACGAGTTAATCTTCTTTAATCATCTCGGAGAAGACTAACGACGTCTGTGCAAATCCGAGAGGCACAAAAGAGGATCCTGGTAAGAAGGGAGCCCCTTCTTTCCCTCTCTTTCTGGTAGTCATCGCAGCGCTCTTTGAATGACGTCACGTGCAGGCCATGTATAGGAAAGCGAACTCACAGCCTGTTTTACGAGTACAGCCTTGGAGTTTTCCTCCTTGATTTAAAGACATGACTGCCGCCACGTGTCCTAGTGAACGCCTATCGAGACAGCGGAGACAGCCATCTCTGCTGTGTTGGTGAATTCCTTATCTTGGGACGCCTGTCGCGGCCAGTGTTGTGCGGAAAGGCGTTCCAAGGAACAGCGTTCCTGGAACGCGTTCCTTTTAGAAGGAACGAAGGAACGCCGCCGTTTCATTTTGCATCGCTGGAACTGGAACGGGAACCGTTACATTTTTACTAGAACGGAAAGATTAACGGCGTTCCTTTTTTTTGTCCAGTGGGGTAATCTATATAATATTTCAAACAGGGACAATTTGAAAGTACAAAAACTATATTTTTATTAAGTGCTGGATGTCGTTAACTTTTTGACTACTAATCTTATGGATTATTTTGTGTGCTCCTCGCTTGCTAACAGTTTCGGGTGGAGGAGAGCTGGAGGAAATTGATTCTTTTTTGAGTGCCCGAAACTGCGGTACAAAAAGCAAGACTTTTAGTTGTAAGAAAAGACAAAGACAGGGGTTGTTTCAAACTCAGCTACTTTCTTTGCTTCCACGAATCCTCATACACCAAGAGATCTAAGGCCGACTACAGCCATTTTGGAACTTCCATAACCGGACCCACAGTTACAACAAAATCACAGGTTGCCAGACATCCAACGCACAGTTGTATTCCGAACATTGGTCACTTAAAAGATAAACAAAAATTACCTTTATTCCTTCTGTTGTCTCCCACCTTCAAACTGAACAACGAATCCAACCTTCACAAAGAAGTATTTGTAGTTTTCAAGACTGAATTCCGAAGTACCCTACCCTCTCCTTCATTTGCTCGTCTTGCGGACAGCACCATTGAGAAGCAACTGCTGTTAAGTTCTAACAAGCGACTTTGTTAAATTGAAACGTGTGAGGTTGTTGTGAGACGCTCAGTGCAATCTGGGGTAAAAGTACATTCGGCTCGTCTGAATCGTCCACTACAAACATGAATATTGTTAAAAGCTGAGATTTTCAACTGGAATATATCAACAAATGAAACCCTGCTTATGCCTGTTTTCTTCTCGTGCCCTTCCATCACGACATACAAACTTTTATGTTGCCTATTAATGGATAGATAAAGAAAAACTCTGTTTGATTTATTAAATATGGTAATTCGCAAAATACAAATGTAACGTATATGTAACGACACGCTCTATTTCTTTACCTGTAACGAAAACGAATTGCTTTTTTCACAGATGAAACTTGTAACGGGAACGCGTTCTATAAATCAGAAGAAGCGAGGAACGAGCTTTCGTTTTTTTTACTTAGGAACGGGTACAACATTGGTGGCAGCCTCATCCCTCGGCGCAGCGTGAAAGTGTGGCAGCGTGAAAAACGTATTACGCATGTGTTCTCTCGGACCGGAGGGAAGGGGTGGGGGAAGGGTCATACTGCCAGAGGAATTTGTGCTGTAGGTCACCTGTCTATTGCCAGTGAGTACAGCAGAATGCACTCTAGGAAAGTGCTCTGGTGGAACCCACAAAATTCGTCGTGTGCGTCACAAAGAAATGGAACCAACACTCTTATCAACGACCAGGAAGTGATTCATACGTGAATCTCAGTCTCTTTCCAAGAGCATTTGAAATACAACTAGACCATGTTGATGGCATCCACAGGTCTTCGCGGCCCATGTAGATGGCATTATGTTGCACGGGGACACCCTTTACAATAAGCCTACACAGATATAAAATAAGAAAGAGCACTATCTGCAAACTTTCAGCTGATACGCAACTTGAGTTTCTGAAGTTGACAACATTAAACGCGTCGAAGCCGCCATTGAGCACAACTAAATGATCGGACGTTGCCACGATGGGTCCTGTCCTGGACAATGTCTGGTCCGTAGCGACGACTGAATCTCGGAGCGTAGCTGGTTACGGGTAGGGTCGGTTTCGGAGCGCAGCCGAAATCGTTCCCGGGTCTTGCGGCGCTTTTTTATACACGTTCGCCCTCGCAGTCTGTCGGGTAGTCGTCTTCTTCTTTCTTCTTCCTTCACCTTCCTTATTAAAAAAGTAGTGCAGATATCCTCTTCTTCGGTTCTCCGGTTCTCACACGTGACAGCGATCAACAATATGTTTTATGACCCCATAAGGCGCATGGCTCTAAATGCGTTCTAAATTTTTAGCATACCTAGTAATTGCTCCGTGCCACTATAATGTATTTGTATTATGGAAAAACACTGTGACTAATACATGAAATGAATATAACACCGAAGAATTCCTAGCTATGCTAATGTCTGAGAACTCTGTTAACACATTGACATTAAGAACAGTTCATCTTAAAATGTTCGGTGCAAGTCACATGGCTATGAGGCCAATTTTATTGTGCCTTTTCTAGATAGAAATTGACATTGATAAATGATCAGTGTTTCTTTCTAAAGTTATGGTGAGGGCGTTGGTGATCATTAAATTATCAGAAAGAATAATTTTAATAGGTTAGACCGTTTCACTCCCTGATTATAAAAGTGGAGGCAGAAAATGCGCTCTGAAGCAGAAGACTGACTTGCTCCTTTTGTGATAATTGTTAACACTTCGGCAGTATGCCGTCGGTGCGTCCGCTACCAAGATAATAGCAAGTTTCAGTATTGCGCATACAAGCGAAAGCACGCCCTGCGCGTTAGCCTCGCGTGTTCCACTCTGCGCATGCGCGAAGACAAAACTGCAGTCTTGGAATAGCGCATAGCGACGACATGCATGGGCAGCATGGAAGACGTAACACTAACGCAAATGCGCGGCGCTTGCGTTTGTTCTTATCCGTCAATACAAACACTCTAAGTGCGAGTTCATAATAGGATACGAAGAAAGCTTTGAATATTCAAACATATTCTACCGTCGCAAATGGACGTGCGCTGAGCCCAAACCGCATTTTGAATTGGAGCCTGGCTTTGACAATGGGCCCGAAATGATAATTGGCCCAAAAAAGCCGCTTCATACTTTTTGCGTCAGTGTGGGTGGGACTTCCGAATGTTTTTTATAGTCCAGTTTAAAATGTTTGCGTCAAAAGCGGAAGAGATGTATGAAGCAGATGGTTGAGCATGTTGGTTTCTGACTTACGATAAGGAAAGAGGGACATTGAAGACAAACAGACAAGACAGCCTGTCTTGTCTGTTTGTCTTCAATGTCCCTCTTTCCTTATCGTAAAAAGATATTTGAATATTATCTTAATATCGTTGTGTTTTCAATTTTTTTTAAAATTTGGTTGAGTTTTAAGCAATTACTGATTTTAAAATTAGAATTACAACATAACTACTAACTCAATAATTAGGTATAGTTAAATCTCCTATCTTGTTAAATCAATAAATTCATACCATCCGTTATCCCCCATTGATATATTTTAGTCCAAGCCCCATTAAACACAGTGAAGACGGTAGTGAATCTGTCAACGCATTAAATAAGAAATCTTCATGGTCCAACCAAATGCGTTGCATACCTGGACATCTGACTGAACCTGGTCATAAGCTGATTTTTAAGAACGTACCATGCATAAATTAGAACGGAATCACTCACCTCGAAAATGGAAGTCACTTTCAGTCTGTACAAGACGGGAATAATCACGAAGTTAGAAACTGGTAGCACTAATAAAACCGACACTCCACACCAGGCAAAGTGAAAGCCGTAAGCATAGAAGTGTCCCACGAATGCCACAATTGAGGTTGATGATATGATTGAAGCGAACGTAGAAAATGCCAGAGGAATTGTCTTGAGTGTTCGGCTACCCAGAAATATTTCCTCGGCACTAATATCTCGTGACTCAGAGAATGCAAAGTACAGTCCCAGGACCAGGTTGCCTACCATGACAACAGCGAAAATAACGTACTCCACCAGAAACCACATGCTGCAGACGTGAAAGGTTTGCACGGCCTAAATGCGGCGGCGGAGATGCGGTTGTGCTTATAAACACCTGTACCCACGTTTTTTTTTATACTGGGAAATATCGATGGTTTTTTTTATAATTTTTGTTCTCGACAGGAAATGAAACAGGTGGAGTTCTTTTTTTTGTTTTTGCAATGACACTGTAGGATACTTTTAGGCGGTAAGTAGGCGACATGTGAAAGATACAAAAACATACAAATCTCGTCGAAATCGGCGGTGAATCATATAGTGTCATTGAGTGCGTGTATTGCTAAAAGCCAAAACTGATCACTACAACGATCATTTTTATTAATGACTGTCCTTATAATTACAATTGTAGATGACCCACTACCCCAATAATAAGTATAGTTAAGCAACCTATCTAGGTAAATTATTACGCTTAATCCATCAGTTATGGCATTTTAATATTATTTGATTCAAGTCCCGTAAAACACAGTGAAGGCGGCATTGATTATAATGTTTATAATTAGGCCTAAGATTTAATCATAGGGATATAGTCATCATCATCTTTACCAAACTTGAACCAAACTTGTATTTATGTTTTCACGTTTAAATCATAAAAACAAACAGATGGTAGAGTATTGAATGCCGACAGAAAATTTACGTCTACGGTTACACTCTTTTTTCAAACGCGCTGATTTATGTAGTCGCATTGACCTGCACATCGGCATAACCGCAGCTTGGGCGTGTTTGTCGAACATGTTACCGACTTCACAGTGCGCAAACACGCTAGCATGCAGGAAAACTCACAACAAAACACAACGATGGGCCCTTTGCCGCCTCTCCTAGTCCGCGGGGTGTGTATGTTTTGTTTTGTCTGGAATACTATTTATTGTGCGTGCTGTTCGCGCGCTTTGAAGTCAGAAATATCTTCAACCAACTCGCCCGAGTTGCAGTTTCGACAAGACTTCTTTTCAGTACAACGGGCCCTTTTCCGCATTCTCCTTGTCCGCGTGGTGTGTATATCGTATTTCGTCCTGCTTAGTAGTGTTTGCGCCATTTGTTCTGTTTGACGTCGGTAACTGTACTACAGGTTGCGATCTTGAATGGCCGTGGTTGCGTGCGGAAAAAAGATTATGTCGTATTGTGCTCAGCCATACAGACTACACGAAAAATGTTGACATTGCGTCGATATTCGGTTCTTAATCACTTCCACATAAATTCTTCTTTAAATATTGCTTTTGAAAAAATTGTTTTATTTGGAAACATTCTGGGCATCATCGAAAACAACCAAATCAATGCGCATTGAAGAAATGTAAGGCACGCACTGCATCTTACGGGGTTCATGGAACAGACTAAATTTGAACGAGTTACTTAGATTTGGTTTTTGATCGAAGCGTATTATCGCGCCACCAGTCCCCCCTTGACAAAGCGTGGAACCACCTCATGCATCGCCTCTTAGGACAGAGAAAAGCGTGGCGCTAGAGCTGGAGAAATGAAACGACGTTTGAATTACATTGCAAAAACAAACTGAGTCTTAAGTTCACCTCTGTCATGAGGAAATTACTCTCGGTGCACTCTAGTTTCGCGCTTTGGCAACGGAGAAATAGGACTGCTCGCGCGAATATTAGTTTTGATAAAAAACGGACCTTAGTATCCGATTAATGTAATGTGTTTGGTTGTTTTTTAGAATGCCGTGAAAAACTACGGGCGCATTTTATATTTGCAATGCACCCTGATTTAGCAGTTCACGTGATGCTCGGCAAGATTTTACTTCAAGCCATGTCTTTAAAGATGATAAATAAATAGGTAATTACTCAAAAGTAATCAGAACCCTGATTATACTAGACAGGATTGTTTTTCCTCAAATAGGCCGTTTGGCAAAGACCGATAGGATGTCAAACTTTTTTTTCTGCCATCGTACTTTTCGCAAAAGAAAGAAATATAGCTACAAGATATTGAACGCCACAATACAATGCCATATAGACATATAAATAGATATATGAATGTGGTTGCACCGAAGAGTGGTTTGAATATTTATTGATTACAAAATTTCGGAAGATGGGATAATATCTTTTGGCTATAAACTCTATCAAAATTTTCATTCTCCCACTTTCGAGCAAACCTCTCAGTAGGCGAATAGATGTTGTATTCGTAAAGTTGCTATGCCATTGCAAAGGCTAAGATTCTGGGACAGAATCACAAGACACAGGCTCCATGTGCCTGATCATTCGGGTTTATTAGGTCAGAACGTCAGCATGGTTTCGCGAATATCCGGGATGCCAACGTGAACTTATATTGGTCATTGCGAGGAGGACGAGTGGTTGCAATCTAGAGAGTTCATTTAAGCCGTCTAGTGTACAGTTCTTGCTATATATAAAAAAAATGAGCGTAGTGTATCAACCGCGAGATGCAATTAGAGTGCACTTCACTCGTAATTGCTTTGGAAGCGGCATTTGTTTCTATCCTAACTAGTTTCAATGGAAAATGTGACAAGCATACACGAAAACCAGCAGAACGGATGCAGACAAGACGAGACATTTTTCTTTCATGTCGGCATCCATTCTGTTACATTCGGTTCGTTAAATCTTATAGTGAGCGGAAAAAATTTAATCCAATTATATTTTCAGGTTTCGAACCGTATGTCTCGCTTGCTAAGTGACATGTGACCATTCGTATAGACCAACGCGCTGTTTCAAAACACGTGCGCGTATGAACGCCCTAAGTGTAAGCGGTACACGTGCGTAGAAACCAAACTCGCTTGAAATGCGTCCGCATGTGACTCGCTGAGAGATTTTTGTTTGTCTGTGGGTGCTATTGTGCATTTTCTTGTACGTGTCCTCTGAATACTTAAGGCTTTTAGATTCCCAGCAGCTTGTGACGCAGACGACGAGAATACCAAGATTGCCATCCGTCCACACCAAGTAACACATGCGTTAATATGAAAAAAAAGCATCGAGGACGCTTAAGCTTCGCCGTTAACAGTCGAACGCGACAGAGTTATCAGGCCCCGTTGGCATCTCCTTCTTCTTCGCTTCTCATGCTCTTTCTGCTAGTGAACAGGAAGTGTGACGGACATGGCATCATCAGTTGCCTGGCTCGCAACCAAAAAGGTCGTGGGTTTGAATCCCGCAAAAAGTTCTAACATTCTATGTAGAGTGAAATCATTGAAGGCACGCGCCGACATTTAATTCGCAGTACATGTCATTTTTAACGCGATTGCGTTAAGGAGCCCGTGCCGCAGAAAATTTGACGTCCGTAGCGTGACGAGAACAAGCCGGCGTCGGTGGCATGACAAGAAAAGCCGGCGTCGGTCGCGTGCCGCGAAAAGTCTGACTGGTCGATAGGGTCATTGACGTCACAGCCGCATGAACTAGCGCGGAAATTTTAAACAACCCACGACGTCACGCGTGAATTGAAAGGACTGAAAAATGAAAAATTGTTTACAATTTTCTGGGTAACGCCGAATTGGAGTGGAGCTCTTGAGGAAAAGGAGGTGAGGGTAGGGATGGGAGGATGTGCCACAAATTTTCTCGCTGAGTTTAGCGAAACTATATCTCCTAAATTCAGCGGGGAAACGAGGAAAGCAACTTGAGATTGTTGTTCCAGAAAAGGTCCACGATGTCACTGGTCTTGAAGTTCCTCGCTGTTTTTCTCAACGAGCGTTGGAGGATTTTCACGCCATCACCTACGCATTGGCTTCTATCCTCAGGTTTAGTTTTGGCCCCCATCCATCTCACCAGCAAAAGCTGTGTGACTGGATACTTGTGCTGTTCTTGGCTGTACATACATTAGACCGTGCTCCAGGCACTTCTTCACTTTCGGTGGTAACTTCAGATCTCTCAAAACCGTAACCTCCTCTTGTCCTCCTACGCGGCTGCTGGTTAGCTTTGATCTTGTTTGTTCCCAGAAGAACTTAGTGTACTGGGCTGCTGCTTTAAGGTGTCTTCTGTCGTCTCTCTCAGTAGTTCTCTCTTCCACTCCGCTGGCAAGGCGCTTATTCTCAGGACGTTCCTGCACCTCTCTGGCCACTTCCAAGACTCTGACCTCAGGATTCTGCATATCCGTTTTGCATGGTCTGTTGACGGTTCTGCCCGAGTTGAAGAGGGCGAGCACTTCATTTGGGTAGCTTCCGTGGCGAATGGCAAACGTACAATGTCTGGAGCGGCAGCACGCAAGTGCGCTGAGGTTGATTAGTGGGTACACCGTAAGGTGATTAGTGGGATAGCGTTGAAAAGAGCTCAATGTAATGCAAATAAACCGCATTAAGATGGCAATTTGCGCCAGTTGGTTCGTGATCGAAGACAGGCGCCCGAAAAAGGTCGAAAAAAGGTCACGTGACACCAACTTTTACTACTACATTTTGTGAAAACCTTTTCATCTAAATATAGCGGGGATTTCCTCTGCTATATTTAGCGGAAACATATCCCCTCTAACTTCAGCTGTAAAGTTTTCGCGCTATATTTAGCAGCGATTACCTGCACCATAACAGTGCAGGTAATCTAGAACAGTACCCCTAGAAAATTAGTCAACCGTTGCCAAGAAGCTATATCTCGGATTACAGCTGGAAGATGTGATCCGAGATATATGTCGACATGGGCACTGCAGAACAACCACAAAAGCACAAAAACGAGAAGGAAGGGCTCTCTGAAGGCTCAACGCGATGTGGCACAACGGGCCATTAGCCGAACCGAAGTACACCACAATAATGTCTGTGGCAACTTTGAAGAAACCGCTTGTTCCCGAAAAACGCGTAGGGCTTTTCGAACACTGATACCTCTGGTAAACTTCGAATACGTGGTCGCGGACGATATAACGTTTACCACTGAAATCCATGGCAGCAAGGGTTGCCAGGTAGGTTCTAGCTCAAACCGCTAAATGCCAGACGGTGTAGCCCTAAAGAAGCCAAATGCAAGTTAATTGTCTATTCCAATAGTAGCGATTTTTAAAGATATCTGCAGAACCCAACAATCGTGCGCTCGAATGTATGAGTTTAAGACGAAGGATCTGCACCTTCACGTCTAGGTTTTACGAACAGCTTGCAAGATCTGCGACAACATGAAATGTATCGAAACTTCATTTCAAACACAAAATTTAAAAGAAAGATCGAGGTACACCTAAGCATTTCTTATGAGTTATAAATGCGAAAGCATCCACAACAATCTTGCTCTACACGTGTTGGCGCACTGACTGGCGCTGACTAGAGTTCTTGTATAGGCTCCCTACGGGAGCCAGAGTTGCGCGTCTGTTTTCCATGTGCCGCCGCGCCGCTATTCGTCGAGATCCGATCACGTGAGGAGCCGGAACAAGTGCCGTGCAGGAAAGCGGACGTTACAGGCGCCCCGGCGTACGTTCCCCTGCTTTTGAGCATGCCGCGCGCCTCGAACGCGCGACGCCGCTATTCTCCGAATTCAGTCACGTGAGGAGCGGCATCAACATGCGGTGCAGGAAAAACGGCGCTACGTAGATGAACGCGCAACTCTGGCTCCCGTAGGGAGCCTATACAGGAACTCTAGCGCTGACGGACACGCAGCGCCATGAGACGATCGGTCGTTGAAACTGACGCGCAGCGTCAGTTTCAAGGACCGGCCACTCCATGGCGCTGCGTGTCCGGCGATAGGAGCCTCGTCTACGCGCGCTAGCCAATGGGATGGCAGTAGTGTAAAAGGGGCCGTTGGCTGTGGACGCGCGGTAGCCAATGGGATTGAAGC
The DNA here is from genome assembly GCA_037355805.1 of Ixodes ricinus. Lineage (NCBI taxonomy): Eukaryota > Metazoa > Arthropoda > Arachnida > Ixodida > Ixodidae > Ixodes > Ixodes ricinus. The sequence continues at coordinate 25,709 of JAZHYW010032293.1, read as the reverse complement.
GGTGTAAAAGAGCCGTTTGGCGTGGTTTCAATGCTGATGACGTCGCTCGCTCCATAAAACAGTTAATGCTTTCGCATAAAAAAATGTGCACGCGTTTTTACGGTTACCGTGTTACGAAACACTCGCTCATTCTCGGCTGACTCGCCTCATATATAATTTCCGTGTTAAAGCGAGCAAATTTTGTTTCAGTGAGGTTTATATACTTGCAGCACTCGTTTTTCCCAAGGAAAGCAAACTTTACATAGAGGATGTTTTAAGAGTTGGAAGGGACATCCACTTCCTTAGGTCTGATTTCGTAAGGGACACATGACTGAGTACTCTTTCCACAACGGCATTCGACATGGGCAGTGTCAGAACTCTTGGTAAAAAAGCATCATATAATCACTGTACTGAAAACGTACTGACAGCGCACTTAGAGGCTGTACTAACACAATACTCATTTCACATTTACATAAAACATAAAAATACCCTTAGTCTGTGCTTAAAGCACACTGCTTCTACAGTTCCAGCAGATTGCGAGCATACCGTCAGTGCACTACATGTGTACATTTAGTAGACTGCAAGTGCTCTCCTAGTAGACCATGACCCCAATCCATGTAGACTGGAAGGATACTTTCAGTTCACTATCAGCATCAATTATTTGGAAGTATTTTTGACGCAGCGCTTGGCCCGACATAGCCGAAAGCTTTGACGGCATTTGGATGCTTGTGTATGGCCCCCGCGCGCGCGCACTCGACTCAACATCCAAGAGCAAACGCACGCAAGACAGCGAAAAGAGAAAGGCAACCCGCAACACGTTTGCGTGCGTCTGATGCTGCGTTTGCGTCTGCGTTTGCGTCTGCATTTGCCTGCGTCCGGGCTGTATTCGTTGCCCGGAAAAGGCGAAATGTGTGAGACATTTTCTAATAAAAAAGACAAAAAAACACGTTGTTGGATATTTTTGTGGACGCTGTACGATACTATCATTGAAACTTTTGGTATAAGTAGAATATTTCAAAATCTAATTAATTAATCTGAATCAAATTTATTCTGGCACATTGCAAAAAAAAGCCTGGTCTGCTTCAAACAATGAACAAGCATATTCGTTTGGATTCCTCTTCCAAAAATCACCATAATATCTTAATGTGTTAGCAATAGTACCCACATGACAGGGAAAAGCTGACGGAGTCCGTTTGTGGACCAAACAGTGGAAAGAACAGCTTGCGGTGTAGAGAGGAGGAGAGTAGTGAAGGACAAAGGCGAGAGGGAGGTGACCTCATGGGCTGGATGCCAAGTCGCGCGCGTTTGCTGGGGCGAGCCTGAACTTGGAGGTGTGCGGAGCACCTATGCCTTGGTTGGTGCGAAAGAAATGGAGTGTGAACCAAGAGCTAACGCTGGTCTACTTAGGCAACAGAAGAAGACGGATTGTGAACGAAGGAGACAGGCTGCCGAAGCTGGTGAACAGCAAAAACAGCGTCAGACAGCGGATGTTGCTGGCGTTTCCCAAGGGTCATGCTGACGCATTACCTAAGCAACCACCAATGGATCTTACTTTTTAAACATCGGCTCAAGTTACGTGGACCACTTTTTATAAAGGTCAGAGGATTAGATTTGGGAATAAGAAAACAAGAAAACTTTATCGGCTTAGAGCTAGAAAAGCTTTTACCAAGCGCAAAGTGACAACCTATCACAAAGTCGAAAGAGTTTAGTGCTCGGGCCTGTAAAAATTTGTAGGTTGCCGGCTTCCGAGGTTTACTCCTTGGTGAATAAGACGTTTTATTTTTTAAGACAAAATGCTTTAAACTGAAGATAAATACCTCTAAGACAAGCCGACCTATACCTCCAATAGATATCAAATTGGAAAGTCTTGGAAGCTGTGACAGAGTTTTTGCTTAGCTCAGCTGAGTTAAAACTTTTCATGCCGAGTTGCATCATCCTTGTCATAGCTATAGTGTTAGATACACCCCCCCCCTTTCCACATCAGAGCCTAACGCGGGAAGAGGCCGTAATCTGTCACCAACTTCATTCCAAACCCTACAGACACCTCGCCCTCCCCTACACGTTTTATCCCACCTTAAGCTTTTGAACATCGCTGCGTTATATTCCTTACTGTCACCCAGCGATTATAATTGAACGGTGCTACTGCTACGTGGGAAAACTGTGTGTGATTTTGCATATTTTATGGAGTTAAAATCTTAATAGAGAAATGACACCCTTTCCTATTTATTAAAGGTCCTGGATGAATTTCAGTCATTAACTGCATGAGTGCTTTTAAGGTGATGCATGTTGAAATGAGCCTGACGGAAAGACACATCCCGATTCGCTCGAAAAATGCGATATATTGCAGACGGCGTGTTGCTGGCTCCTACTGCGGTTAAATAGGAGCGACCTCGCAAAAGCTAGCCCGTCGCCGGCAATCACTGAAATCCAATAGGTTTGTGCGCTTCTCCATTTGTAATGCACAATACGCAAAGGATAGCGAAGCGTCACCGGCACGCAACATAAGCACCCGCGCAAAAATTAAATGTTTGGCGGTGCTTGGAGAAGTGCGAATATTCAGCACTTTACCGCTAATCCTCATTCGTAGCGAACATCTCCTTATTTAACGGGAGCTGCAACGTTTGTGACTCAGCAAGAGACAACTTCCCCAGTAATCCTTATTCAAAAGTATCTGAACTGCTTAGCAGGTAGAGGGGCTGCTATGAATTGCATAAAGCAGGTTAGCACCAATGCCCCTCGTAACGTGAGATGCTTATAATCCGTCATGGTGAAGTGTGGTGACATTATGTCAACGTAGCAGACTGAGGAAGTTGAAGATTGATGACACTGCACTGAATTTGATATGTAAACACATTACGTGACAAAATTAGGTCTCAAGGTCAAAGACTACTGAAACATCTGAACAGAATTGTATTTCACCTTTCATTTCGCTGCCTCATATTTCAGTCGCCAGATGCAAAATACAAATACAGAGGTAAGATTGCTAGCGTAAAAAAATAAAAGCGCAAAAAATGGCAGTTGAGAAATCGTAAATGCATTTAAAGTCACTGAGTCTTAAAACAAAGATGGAAGTATTGGCTCATTATAGTACGCCTTTACACTCAGTTAGAGAGCCATAAATTAATGTACAGCAATTGGGGATCATTACTTGAGAAAACAGTAGAAATAAAATATATAGGTGCTTATCTTGTGAAGGAGGATTTCACGGCAATTATAAATATCAATTTTGTCTGAAATTATTGGGTTTTAGTTTATTTATTGGCGCTTTTACATGATAGTTGGTTTGTTATCGCTAGATTTGGTTCTTTGAGGCAGTAAACGGATGGGCTGATAACACATTGGCGTATCATCTAGGTTGATTGAGAATTACTAAGCGGTAACGGAAGATAAGACAGTTCGCATACTTCAGAGAGGTTGCGGGACCAGCAATACAAATAAAATATTACAAGGTGCTTCAGGACACAGCTCGTTAATTAAAATTAAAAAAAAAATAATGTGATTAACAACAACTGAGATGTTCATTTCAAAACGAACTAAGCAATTGCTTGAGAACAATCTTCTAAAATGTGCCCCAAAAGCAGTCTTCGTTCAGCCTTAGGATTAATTCGCAACGGCGATCATGATACAATATCTATACTTTTACTTGTGGACCCCTCCGGGCGTGTTTAAAATGCACTTGATTTAGATAAACACATGAAGAAAACAAACCAGGTAGCACGTCAAAGAAACGCTTAACTTGCGCCTAATAGATTTTTTTTTCAAAAGTGTTACTTGGTGCCGGTGTACTCTTATTTTGCGCTCCTGTGGCTTTTCTTTGGATCACCACATAATTGACCAAGTATCAAACTTCAACCAAAGAACCAACCGAAAAATGAGCAGTCAAGTTTAAATCTGCCACTTGTTTCGTAATTAAGGCCCCAAGTTCCACACAAAAGCCGAACAACCTGAAGTGAAGGCCAATCCCGTCACTTGTTGGTTGATTTATGGGTGAATTCTGATATGCTGGTTCTCCACTGAACATGCACTGTGCGCATGAGTGTTAACTTTACTTAGTGCCCACAAACGGACACGCTAAAAAATATCTGGAAAGATATTTTTTAATACAACAAGCTACTACACAAATTTCTTATGTCTATCAAAAAAGAAGTGGCTTTTTTTAAAAGAAAGAAAAGAAAATACCAGCAGCGGTGTAAGCGAAAAACTTGAAGTCAAGACGCTTCGGAACCGCCACTTTGACCTCTTAGAACTTTTGTAGCAAGCAAATGGTAAAACATGTTTTATAGGTTGTTTTGGCCTGACCTAAAGAGAGTTGTACCACAAAGTTTCAATAAAATCGAGAGAGCTTTTTTCTCAATATGGGTATTTTTTGAAAATATTTTTTTTCAAAATAGTTTTTATATGTTTGTATTTTTATCGGGTGTTCATATTTTTCAGAATTAATGTAGATGCTCTGGCCTATAGTCTGTGTAGTTTTTAAAGTCGTTAATTCCATACATATTGAGGTAGCAGGCCTCAAAATTAGTGTATTTGTGTCTCCTGGTTTAAAGTTATAATTTTTTATATGGTTTTAGTTCCTAGAGCACATCATAAAACAATGCAGTTGACTTAAACTTTGGTGTGTTATATGAAACAGGAAACATTTTTGGCGTACAACTCTTTGTCTGCCTTCCACAGCACCGCAAAGTTGGCAACTATTGCAGTCAGCGGTGGGAGCAAAGCCGTCGCGCAATCTTTAGGCATTTTTTTCTTGTAATGAAAACGCGCTTTCGAGAAAAAAAAAGTTCAGTTTCGGGCAATTAATTTGTATATACATCACATAAAAAAAAAATAGAATGTCGAGTTGACATGCAGGTTCGATCTCTTGTGGAATCGCCCTACAACAGGTTAAAAAGGGGGAGGGGAGTCAATATTTTGTTAAAACTTATGAGTGACCTTCATCGTGGGAAAAGAGAGAAACACGGACGAAAAAAAACGAAAAAACTGATAAAAACATTAAACAAAAACAGAACAGCCTAAAGTGTTCAAATATCCAGGAACCTTTACAACTCGATGTCTAAACCGTTTATGATTTTTTCTAACAATACCACAGTTGTGGACTGTCATAAGGGTACAAAATTCTGACACGCAAATAAATATTTTGACACCTCCAAGTACTGATCTTTGTTCCTCACACTATTTTTATGTTCTGTTAAAGAATCACTTATATTTGTTTATCACATGCACAACAGATCACATTCAAATAGAATTTTGTACCCCACTTCGCATACAGAATCGACCTTATCTTGTCTAGGCCTCTTATTACAACTAGTCCTTTCTGAATGAAACGGGCTACACGACGTAGTTTGAAATCATTCCTAAATAAGTAAATAAATTAGAGTTTAAAGAAAAAGACGCAGTTATCCTAGAAAGAGAAGTCGGGTAGATTTGGGGTTTTCCCACTGAATGAGGTTCGGAAAACGTATGACGTATCGGTTTCGAGTTTCTTTAAACCTTTCGACAAGAGTTAAAACAGATTAAAAAAGGGTTGTCGCCATTCTAAAAGCCTGTGAGTTTCCATCATTGGTTTCCAAATTGCAGGGTAGGTCAAGTGACACGTTTAATATTAATTTCTTTCTGAAAGACCATAAACAAGACATGCCTCTCAGAGTCGGGGTCATTTAAAGTGATGCTTGGAACAAACGTGTTCATGAGTTCCTTCAAAAATTACTGTCGGTCTTGGAAGTCAGAAGTCCTTTATCCCTCCGGTTTTCTGAGGGCTTTGTTACGTAACTAAATCCCTTTCATGAAAAGAAGTGTTCGATATTTTCAATTGATATGATATATTTCTATTATTCACTTGATCCTAAGGCCTTAATAATTCGCGGAAGTCAATTCCTAGACGAAAACTCGGTACAGTTTCAATCACAGTCTGGAATTGCAGTTTCAGACTTCATCAAAATTCTGGAGTTGCACTTCCAGGGAACAGCAGTCCACTTCAGAAATCAAAATTACATTCAAACCCAAAAAGAGTATGCATTAGGTCGGGGCTGTTCCGGTTCTTTCAGAAATTTATCTGGGCGTTCTGGATCGAGAGTTGGAAGAATATATCCAAAACAGGTCCCCTGGGGTTGTTCTCGTAGGGCGTTTTGTGACGACCTTCTGGTTTGCACCACACATTCGGCATTGTCCGCTTTGTATTGAAACCAAGCGATGGTTGCTTGCAATTTTGTATTTATTTAATATTTAATGCTGAAACACCCAGGATCTTTATGCTGGGAATAATGCAAGATATCATAGAAGCTTCTTTTATCTTTTAGAAGTTGTCACCCGAAAGGTGTAAAGGCCGGCATTGTTCAGAATTTCATAAACAATGCTATCAGTAAATCTTGATTACATTCGAAAAGAGTGCCCTACAGCGGCTTTTTGACCGCTTTCATATGACTGGTTACATAAAAAATATGTATCTAAGCAGTTGGTTAACCTAGTTAACCTAGTTTCCCCCAAGAAGGAAGGACAGGAGAAGAAAAAGACGGCGAAGCGAGTGGCTCTCGACTTTTTTTATAGGATTTCGCATAAGATTAGGTCTATCGGCATCAGGTATGGAGTCAGCACAGCATTTAGGAGTGATTTTAAGCTAAGTCGTTTAACCCCGTTTCATACAGAAAATACTAGCTGTAAAAAGAAGTACAGACAAAAATTTTCTGAAGTCTTTGGGTTCAAAACGGTCCGGCGGCATGCATGCGCGGGAACTTGTCGAAGTGGTTGCTTTCTCGCTGTGGCAGACGTAACCGTCGCGATTGCCGCAGGTGGCGTCGCCAGGCCTTCGGTAACGGGGGCTGCGGATGGATCCGGCGCTTGCGCATCAGGTGCCAGGCCAGACGTAGGTGTCAGTACCATCACACATGAAGGTTCCTGCCCTTGTGACGGGAAGGAAATGGGTTGCGGAATCGGTGGGTCATCCATGATTGCTCGCTCCGGACTTACGATGGGCTCAGCATGTTGAGGAAGCATCTGGTCAGCGTGCGTGAAGCGAATCCGGTTGAGCACTTTCAGAATGTTGGTCATACCACTCACCACCTGGCACACGATTTCTTATTCCAAGGAGACGGGCTTGCCACGCTCAATTTTCACACAAACACGGTCACTCACATTGAACACAAGTTCAGCACCACGTGAGACATCGAGACTTTCCTTCACATCCGCTTGCTTGCGTTGCATGGAGCCAGCGAAATCAGATTTAACCAAGGAGTTTTTCGTACGCCGCTGGCGCTTTAAAAATAGGTCGGCGAGTGTCTTTCCCGTCACGCTGCTTGGTGCGTTGTGATAACACATGAGAGAACTGTCAAGACATTCCTGGCGCGAACGCTGTCTACAGGTTGCCTCACTTTCAAGGACCTTCTTGAGCAAAGCTCGTTTCACAGTTTTGGCAGTGCGTTCTGCTGCGCCTTTCGATGCTGCGTGATAAGGCGAAGTGCGAATGTGTTTCACGCCGTTCGCAAACATGAAGTCCGCAAACTCAGCTGACGTGAACTGTGGTCTGTTGTCGCTGACTAGTACTTCGGTGAAGCCATGGACAGAAAACGCCCTCGGAAGCCTTTCAATTGTTTTGGCGGTTGATGCGGAGTACATCCCACGTACTTTGATCCTCTTCGAGAATGAATCAATGAGCACCAGAAGCAAGTTTGCACCATTTGACGCAACATCTACACGTACACGTGACAAGCACCTGGCAGGGTAATTTCAGGAATGAAGTGGAACCGGAGGAGCGGCGGGCTGAACTGCTTGGCAGATTCGGCACTCTGCACGTGCTGCTTAATGTCGATAGCACGTCGTCTGCTTCTATCGCAGAAGTTGCGGTGATGTCAGAAAAATGCCGAGCTCTGATTGGCTTTGATTGGAGGATAGTTTTAATAACTAGGTAGACCTTCAGGTCTACCCAATATTTTCTTCAATCAGCCAACAATTGTTCGGCGTCCTGACATCATCTCAACCCCTGAGCAAGAAGCAGACGACTTTGCGCTCAGCATATCCAGATCGACTCCAGGCCACCATACTAAGCTGCGTGCCATCATCTTCATGCGGCTTTGCGCCTTGATGCTCCTCATGCACAAAGTTCAGCACGTGATTCTTTGGCTGTACCGGGATCACTTCTCGGACGCCCGAAGTTAGGCAGCCTTGTTCCAATAAGTTCGTCGCGGCGCACAAAATAAGTCCCGAGTTCTGGCGCGTATCGGCTCGGCCAGCCGTTAAGTGTGAACTCTGCAACAACGCACAACGTTAAACTCCGTTTAGAAACTTTTACTGTCTCGTCAGCACTCAGTGGGAGACATTGAAACATTTGAAAAACATTAATCAGGCTTTTCCTCAGCGAGGACTGACTGCGGCAATCTTGACTTAGCATCAGCGGCTTCCATGTTCTTCCCTCGCTGATATCTGATACGGTATCTCGACGCTACAAGTACCATGGCCCATCCCTGCATTCGTGATACTGCCTAGGTTAGTGTATTCTTCTAATAGCCGAGAATACCTAGCAATGGGTGATGGTCTGTGTAGATTGTGAACTCTCAACCAAATGAATAACGATAAGACTTTTTAGACCAAAGATTAACGCCAAAGCTTCACGCTCGCACTGAGCGTACTTTTTCTTGGTGGGCGTTAACGTCCTCAAGGCGAAAGCAATAAGCTTATCTTCACTGTCTGCAGTTTTGTGAAAGAGAGCTGCTCCTTGCCTTAGCAAGACGCGCGACAGAGCATTCCTATCGGTTTGTCCACGTCATAGAACGTCAGCACCTGGCTGCTAGACAGCGACGTTCTTGTATTCGCAAATGTTTCGCTACATTTCTTTGTCAAAGACCACTTTTGATCCTTTCTTTTTAAAGCCGATGAAGCGGCTCTGTGACTGTCCAGCCATTATTTAGAAACTTGGAATATAGGTTCAGCATCTCGAGATATGCCTTCGGTTCTGTGAAGGTGGTGGACTTCGGCGATTCCAAAATTGCCCTTATTTTTGCAATTGTGGGATAAATCTAGTCTGCGGTCACCATGTGACCCAAGTACGTCACGGATGTTTGAAAGAAGCGGCACTTGTCCAAGTTCAAGGTGATTTTGTACACGCGTGACCAGTCCAAGACAGGCTCTTATGTATTTTGGCAGTCCGCCGTGTCAGATCCAGCCATGATCACATCTTCGATGTAGCATCCGACGCGCAGAATGCCTTTCAGCACCTCGTCCATCATGAACCGGAAGATTTCTGGCCCATTAGCCACACCGTATGGTAGGCGTTGAAAGAAGAGACCCAAACTAGTGTTAACTGTCAAAAATGGTCTAGTCTCCAGAGTGAGCGGCACCTGCTTATACGCCACTAAGAGGTTCAGCTTTAGGAGGTCTAGTCAATTTCGTCCAAGCAGCACTGGAGGCCTCTTCCCGATATCTTTGGACTACGGGCAGCGTCATGCGACGCTTGTACGCTACAGCGACGCCACACTGTCCTTCGAGCTGTGACTGTTCACCAGTGTAGTACATGCGAAGTGAACGTTTAGCTTGCTCGCATTGAAAATATGAAAAAACCGCATCATACACTCTCTCTGGAACAATTGTGGCGGCAAACGCCGTGTCGATTTCGATGTTTAGGGGTCTACCCTTAACTTGTACACTCACTTAATAACACGGCTGAGTTGCATTTACGAAATGGTACACGTCATGCTCCACGTCTCCGTCAGAACATTCTAGAGCATTCACGGTCTTCAACATCACTGTTGCGTTTGGACAATTTTTTTTTGCAAGTGTTCTTTTTTGAGCATTTGCGGCACTGAAATCCTCTGTACCAACAGACATTCGATGAGCGCCCTCTGCCACTTTTCTTAGACTTTTCTTTTTTTCGACCTTGGTAATTGTTAGGCTTCGCGTCTTTTGGTCGCACCTTTAGTCAACTCTTCACCGTGTTCATGGACGTCTCTTTGTCTCGTGACTGCCTGAGTGAAGTGTCACGTGCCGCTTGTTCCCGAGTGAGTAAAACCTTACGCGCTCCTTCAAACGTTAAGTTTTCTTCGGCAAACAAGGCGCGCTGTCTTCTCTTTATTGCGTGTGCCTGCTACTAACTAGCCTGTCACGAAGCACGTACTGCAAAAAGTTGCCGAAATCAGGCGGTGCTTCCGCGATGACTCATACTCACGATAGCACAATCAGCACGTTCATAGCCTCCTATAAACTGAGAAAGCCTGGCAGATCGCCACGAGAAGCGGCCGCTGAAATGGAATAAGTCGAGCGGCAGTCAATGAATACGAGGAGAGCCACTGACTGGCACCCTGCTCTGAGAGACGCCGAAACAAACTTCTCACGAATGAACAAGTGTGTTTCGGGTCCTCGCCACTGCGAAAGCTCTGAGCTGACGTCCAGGTTTCCCGAGAAATGCTACATTGATGCTCAGTGCTCCCAGATCCTCCAGCTCCAAATCTGCTAATGCGCACTCTATGGCCCCGTCGTCGAAATACCCGGCTTTGTGAGTAGAGGGGAGGCTATGGCACGCTACAACAAAATGGAGGTCGATTATGTATCTGGAGTGATGTACGAAATTCCGTTTATTTGCGGTCTGTGTTACATAGGACAAACAGAAAAATGCATAATTAATATGACGGAGCATCAACGTGGTGTGAACAATTATCAGTTCACGGAGGTGTCGAGACATTTAATTGAGTATCAGAATATTGTACCCTTATGGCAATCCACGATGGTGGTATTGTCCGAAAGAGGAGATTATAACAGTAGGTAAAATAATCCATCAGAATTGTTCAGCACGGAAACGAAAAAATAAACCCTTCCTCGTTGTGGACATAGAGTTGAATAGGTTTTCGGATACTTCACACTTTTAGGCTGCTCTGTTTACTGTTTGCTTGTTGTTGTTACTGTTAGTTTTTTCTACACGCTCCTCTCTAGTCCCATGGTGAAGGTCACTGAAAAGTTTAAACAAAAAGATTGACCCCTCTTCCCCCCCCCCCCCCCGCACCTTTTAGACCTGTTGTTATTCGTTCATATTCGTTTTTGCACACGTACCTTTCCGGAAAGGTTGTTTCTTTCTTTGCGCTCTTTTATTTCCTTTTTCTGTTTGTGAAGGTGTTTGAAGCCTATATAATCAGGATTTTTTATCGATAAATTTTAACTGTCTTTGAGACTCCTGTTCTTGCTCTCCTTCGTCGTCGTCTTTCTCGCAATATCAGGGCTATAGTTTATCTTATATATTTGACTACTTGTAATTAATTACATGAAATTGGCAATTGTAATACAGTGAATGATTTTCCAGAAAAAAGTTATTGAAGCGTGAACATGTTGCAATGAAATGCAACTGATTACAAGTAATCAGTTACTCGTAACTCGTTAGGTACAAGACTGAAATCCATCCGGCAGATGAAAAGCGCTGGGGGTCTTGGTTGAAGTGGCATAGAGCACATCTTGCTGACGGTGACCTCCCTCGGCAGGCTTGGTCCTTTTTTTCCCCTTGGATATCTTGAATCCTTCAGCATCCATGTCAGCCCACTTTGGGTGTAGTTCAGCAGCAGCGGTCGAATTCAAACCTTGCAGGAGGAGAAGGAATTAATTTGGTCGCTTACCGAAGCCACCAGCTCTGGCGGTCGCGATACTCTTCCTCGGATTATTCTAGGTGGTAGTGAAGTTTCTAGCTGGTCTGGACGACACTCCTTGCACTTCCAACGTTCTGTGCGCCTCTCGTAGCAGGTCCGTGTTTTGTGAAAGTTACAGGCATAATGATTCATTGTCAGTGTTTAGCGTGTTCACATTTTCGCCAAATCATTTTCCTCCACAATCTCGTGAAGATAGGCCTCGGTGTCAGACGTTTCATGACTGGTGAAAGGAACAATTTCTCAGCTCAAAATATGCGACAGAGTTACATCCTCACCGGAACAATAAAGCGCCTCTCTTTCATCCCCGGACCCTGCTTTCTGAGAGTCGCAACGGGCGGGGGTCGTGATCACGTAGTGAAATAAAGAAGCATGACCGTTCCCATCAGCACGAACATTCCCATCACACTGTCAGCTCAGAGATGAAAGTGTGTATAGTGAGCTCTGAATGTGTTTTAAAGCACCGGACTCGGTGCATTACACTATTTTTATTTTTCCCTCACTCTATCTCCCTCTCTTTCTTTCTCTCAATTCATCTCTAGTTTGCCTGTGCTAAGTTATACAGAAAACAAATATCTTATTCTTTTATCACACTTTTACTCTTTCTTGAGCAGATTTGAACAATAAAAAAAATTGCACTCCAGTTAGTGACATCCTTTCAACCTGGCGAGAGGCGAATTCCCCTTAAAGGGATTCATGCCATTCCACCACCCAATCGCTTATACTCGTAACCTTGAAGTCACTGAGTGTCAGGAATTTGCGAATAAACTGTTTCAATGTGGCGTGCGCTGCTGGTGGCAACGGCATCGCCAATTAAAGCCGGGCACGCCGCATTCGCGCAGTAGTTTTTGCTTGTTACCTGTACAAGTTTACGTCGCAAAGTTGCTCTTGCATCTGGAACTACTGTGCGTCGTCCGAAAGAACTCGGTATAAGACGGAATATAATTTCATAGTAACCTACGTTCTCCATTTTGATAGTTTCGGGATAACGTTCTACTTTTAATATTAAGGGTCGTCTATTCGTCTCATTACTGATAGCTGTTGCAGGCGATCTGCATATGTAAAACACGAAATGTCTCAAATACACAGTTTATATAAAATGAATCTCACAACTTTATGTTCTTTTTGAAATGTTGTAATTTTTTTTTGTTCTATATTTATTTCAATCTTTCACTACCCAGAAGGAATTTCAGAGAGGTACGGTAACAACATAAACAGGAGCACACACATAAAAAAGACTACCAATGCACTACTACTGGAAATACAAAAAATATAGTTCAGCCTACTATGTTTTCGCAAAAGTAATTAATCAATGCAACTCTAAATATATCAATTGAAGGTATATTTACTATATACGTCCTTCTCAGTCTCTGTATGATCATCCTAGTGTCAATTAGTACCAAGGCAAAAGACCTTCTGGTCTTTTGCCTTAGTACTGCAGACAAAATGTATCGTCTAAACTGACTAAAGAATATTTTTTTTTCATGTTTTTTTTGTAAACTTATTTATAATATTTTTTCCTATTATAAGTGTATACATGAAAAAAGAACTAATCAAGGCGCAAATGGAGAATAATTCATGTCTTGTTTATTATGACTTTATGCAGTGAAATGAACTATGCCTTTTCTTTCTAATATTTCTTCGCCCCATCAGAAGTATACCAAACGCAGCGGTTAAGTTGGAATATTCTGTAATGATATCTATTGCACAATCTTTGGCGAAGCCTCTATTCCTCGAAGACGAAAGTTCCCTTGTTCTGCATCGTCCAGCACACTCTTAAAGATTGTGCGTTACAAGTAAAATATTAATCCGTAAAAGGTAAAACTGTTATTTTAAAAAAAGTCACTTTTTATTATATTTTTACTAGAAACGCAACCAAATGACGTGTTGGTGCTTGTTCATGAAACATCGAATTAAATGTTGGTTTCTTTTTCCTTGCTCAAATCTGGGGCTTGAAACATGTAGATTGTTTCCTTGCAGGCTATATTCAATGTCGATTGGTTTATCTGCAAAAACAAAATACAGAAATAAAACACATCGTTAAGATATCGAGGTGTGTTCACGACACTCTAGAATGGCAAAAATAATTATTTTATTTACGTTTATAGCAGTCAAAAATTATTTACTTTTCGAGTGACAAAAATAGTAAATACGGGAATGTCTTCCTCGGAGGGGATAAAGCCGACCTTCCTCCAAAAAACAAGGAGCACGTCGATTGACAGATGGAGGTGTTGCTTGTATGTCCTTCATCCACCTTCGTGTCAAAAGAAACGGATATTGATTATAGCCGTTGTCGTATCCTTACGCATTGAGAAGTAACGTTTGTGAACCAGGTATTTCCACCTTCGTGGCACCTAGCGATATTTGTCATTTAGAGGCACACAAATTTTTATCGTCATCAACATATTTAAGGTAATTCAGGGCATACATCAGAATTAAACAAATGGTGAATAGATGCAGAATATCGCCATATAATAGAAAATACACATAAACATTCCAACGTTATCAGTAAACTAAAGAAGCACGAATCAATATGTTAACAACAGCAAACAAACAACATAATAGGACATTAACAAAATTACACCAGACATGTGCGTGATTTCAGTATAATTTATTCTTAAAATAGTGAGCTATGTACCCTCTAAATAATTTATTTTGATTTTGAGTCCCAGTGTTTTAGGCAGGTTATTTTTGTACACTATGTTTCACGTAAAGATGGAAAAAACTGATAGAACTGGAATAAAAGAATAGGGTGAACTCCATTCACGAATTAATTCGCGCAAAAATACGATCGGTTGAAATGTAAATCAACCAGTTTGTCAATGGACGTTAATCGTTTGTACGATACAGAAAGAAGGGCATGCTTATTTCCATCTCAATAAGAGTAAAATAAGCTTATCGGGCGTTGGTGTATTGTGAATAATCTAAAGACCTGTGTAGTGTTCGTTGCTAGTTGGTTAGTGATAATGGTATCCGTTATAAAATGAGTCGACGATATGCGAGAAAGCGATTAGTGCTGGTTATAATGTCTGTTAAATGGGTGCTTCATGAGAAGTCGCCAGAAAAATGAATGCGGAGATATTTTTCACACGAAGACGTTGTGAAGGAATTTCTGCACATAAGTCTAAGATATAACTATGTGCGTGTGTGAAAGAAACGAGTTAGGTTTCGAATAATTAATGAGCTGTTTAATGTTTTGCGCCAGTTAGGTTAAGGGCGGTTAAAGAATCTTCTTCTGCCGGGAAGAAAACCGGTACCCCGTGTCCGTCTCTCCACTCCCTCTACCGCTCTTCTTTTGTCCTCTGTCCACAGCAGTGAGTCTCTCTGCTACACCCCGCAGAAAAAGGGGGGGGGGGGGGTCTTGTTCTTTCTCGAATGGAAATATTGAACCAAGGAAGAGCTTTCTCCTTTATGACTGGTCGTCGGCCTTTAAGGTTGGCTTTTATATGTGTAAAACGTTTCGGTGAAATTCAGCTCAGTAATACACAGAGTCAGACTCGAACTGTCGAATGTAGGATGCGGGACACTAATAAGGGATGCAATATGCGGATTCATAAAAAGAGCATGTGTCCCAAGAACACTGCCACAGGAATCTTTAATATAGTTTTGCTTATTCAACTTAAGGGCGAGAAACTATAGGTATCTTGCCGAATACTTTAGGAAGTAAAATAAATATCGCGAAAGTCTGCCTATGTTTTATCTATACGTTACGTTGCAGTTCTCGCATACACTCTATTAGTTGCAAAACAAAATTACATTCTATACGTTCCAGGCTGTTTAAATATTCTTCTATGTTGTGATCGAGCACATCACAAGTAACACTAGTGAGAAAAATTGGGACGATAGCCAGAGTGTAAAGTTTCGTCACCTCCTTAGTACACAGCAATACATCTGGCAATTTTTTAGTGTTTTGAACAGTGAGGAGACAGCTATACATTCTGCGGATAAAATAATGTTCATTATTGTGTGACCCTAGAATGTGCGCCCTATTCGACATTGTTATCGGTAAAGTTGCCTTTTATGTTCACATTTGAGAGGCATTATAACGCGATTAAGAAGTGGTCAGGTATTTATAATCTGAAAAACTTAACGTCAACGTGAGAGCAGAGACTCGAACCGTTACCGTAAGCGAAACCGAAAACCGTTTAGGAAAGACATTTTATTAGTAACCATAACCGAAACGAAACCGTTATTTGAAATTTATAAAAAGCGTAGCCGTAACCGTAATTGAACATTATTTACCGGCGACCAATATTAACCGATACTAACGGAAAAATAGAAAGATTAGTTTTCTCAAAAACGACTCCGAAAGGGATCTTGAAATATTGTGGCCATACGACAGAGTTGCGTCAGCGAGTGGTGCATCTGTTATCATGTTTTTGGTCAATCTAATTATAAGATTAATAATGCTTAGTTGAAATCAGTGACTGAGCTCTTAATAAAAAGTCAATTTTTATACCTGCTACACTCCCACAATCGCTACATGTATTCAGTACGTGTCGTCTTCAGGGTATTACCTCTAAGTTAGAATTCTGCGAGGAGGACAAAACATATTTATTAAGCGTTTTACGCTGTGGGGTGGATCCTCAATTCAGGTACCCATGTGCCGTCCTGGCTCGATCGGCCCTCTCCACCAGCAAGAGCTGATCTTGAGGGAGGAGCTGGACAGCAGTGTCTCCCACTGCTCGCTGGAACTGTCGAATGTACATTCAACTCGGTTCTTTCAAAACCACCGATGTTTCTGACCGCAGTAGCCAGTATGAAGAAACAAGGTAAATTGACCATCATGCAGAGCTGGCGGAAAACAAAACCTGGTATTCGTTTCGTCTGAAATCTGTCGCCAGTGACGATTTTGAAACAACACAGAAAGGAAACAAATGCCAGAGGTTATAGATTGACGTTTCGTATATCACTGAAATATATATACGGGATGTTTCATGTCAAAGTGACAGTATTTCTTAACTAAAGAAAATTTGCAATAACTGCATTATATTTTCAGGATTACCACAAAACACCAGTTAACTTTTTAGCATTTTGTTTCAGTACAAAGTTTCAAATAGAGATTTTCTGCCCGTCGTTTATAAAAACAAAAACAGCTGAGTAATCTCAAAAAAGCATTTACTTCGAGTTATTTTGTAGCGAATTTCGGCAATCACGGCAGAGGGAAACCGAAACTTACTCGGAAAAAGTGCGCTAAGGGAGGAATTAGTTTTGCTCCGGAAGATACGCCAAGACGTGACGTGTACTGACGCGTACGTTGCTGTCAGTACATGAACAAAACCTTTGGACCAATCCCAAATCGGCTGAGGGCCCGCTCCCGCAGCGGCCTTGTTCGAGTGGGTAATAAATCGAAAGTCGTCGCGGTGCGTCTGGTGTCAGTGCTCGCGAACACGCTATACTTCATAGATTTCATTGTGTGGTTTGCTTTGATATACTTAAAGGAGCTGTGCAACGATTTTAACGTTGAAAGAATTGGCGTTTTCTACTTTCGACATTGTTCACCTTGTCACAAAGGACAGAAAACACACCTTCTTCCTTCGAAATGTTGCGATTCCGCCGCGTAATCGCGAGGCAAAAATTAGAATAATCCTCGACCTGCAGCCGCGAGCGGCGGCCATCAGAAACACGCGGCATGACGTCAATGGGGAATCTTGTAGAAAGATAGCAAGTTGTGCGAATACCTGCTCGATAAAAGGTAACTTTTCTATAAATCTTGTCGTTCCAACATAAATATAAATGCGTCAAAAACCTGCTATCCCCGACAAAACTTTTATTATACTGAGTTTCAGTGGCGCCATCTATCCTAGGTCCACAAAACCGTCAGCAGCGGAAGGAACAGCCGCCAGAAGCCAGAGTAGGAGGGCGGACAGGGCCGGACGGGTATGGCCGGACCCGGATGAGACTTTCCTCCTTTCACCATATTGTTCGCGCTGCGCCAGCTGCGCCCGCCAGCACGTGGTCCCGCGGTCGCGAGCGGATGAGTTCTCGCCGCTCACTGATGGCTCTAAAGAGAGAGCTTCACCGGAACCCCGCGCCTTCCCCATTGACGTCACAGCGCACGTGACTCGGAAGTTAGTGAAGGAGTTGAGAGGCGCCGAAGACCTCAATCTTTGTCCATTTTTAAAATAAAAACTAGGACATGCAGGCGAAAGCGGTTTTTTGTTATTTACATCAGAAATGTCGAGACAGCAACTCCCACATTAGTTAAGCAAAGCACTGAAGCTGTTTCACAGCTCCTTTAAGATAGTTGTGCACTGTAGGTTTTTCTTCTCCACTTGCGCACAAGCACGATCGAAATTTCCTCATCAAATTCAGCTTATTCCTTTTTATAGTTCATTTCTAAAAGACACACATGCAATGTCGTTTGTGCTTAGTTGAACGTCGCTCCTGCAGTGGTCACGATACTTGTTAACAACAATTACTTTTTTGGTTGATTGACTTCAATGAAGCTTTGATTTCACAAAGCACGAGTGCTCTACGAATAATGTTCAAATATGTGGCCCTCCATGGCAATGCACACCAATAATCAATCTTTCATAGCGGACATTGCTCGAAGCTGCATTTCTTGTGGGACATCCGCACAAGCGCCGACAATCCCTTGTATGAACTCTGGGAGGCTTTTTCTTTTGGTGGCATAAACTTGGTCTTTAATGTAGCCTCCTCCTCCCCCCCCCCAAAAAAAAAAATACAGTGGAGATAGCTCTGGCGACCTTGGAGTCCTGAGCATTGGTCCGCCACGTCCAATGCATTGTCGGTGGAAGTTTGTGTCAAGGAACCGGACTGCTTTCGAACAGGCGTGTGGTGATGCACCGTTGTGTCGAAACCACATTGAGTTAAGATTGTTCAGAGAAAGCTTTGAAATGAATTTGTCCACAACTTCCTTTAGGAAGACGTCAAGGTAGCTTTTTCCATTAAGTATGTCTTCAATGAAATAAGGGATAACAATGCGACCATCAAATATACTACACCACACGTTCACCGACCACTTCACTTGGTGTTTTTGCAGGTGGAGCCAGTATGAGTTTGTGTCTTACCAGTAATGTGCGTGGTGCAGATTCCCATTTCCATTTATGCACGATTTTGCCTTATTTGTCCTTTCAACACTGTTAGAAAAGTCTGCCACGTGGCCAGTGTGACTGGTCACCCAATCAAAAAAAATATATAGGCGCTTTTCAAGGTCCTCTGGATAAGTCCTGGTGGAGGCATACATGGTAAGGGTGAAGGTTGTTTTCCGAAAGCACTCTCCAAACCAACGACTGGCTAACTCCAGAGGCTCTCGCAATCTCTCTCACATTAGCTTCCAGGTTCATGCTTACATATGCGAGAATAGCCGTTTTTTGAAGTCTTTCGTTAAAAGGGCTTCAGGATTTCTTCGCTGAAGAGGTTCAACATATCCTGCCGAGCTAAGCCGATTAAAGGTTCAAACGAACGAACCACGAGCATGCACACGGCACTGGGGATGTTGAGTGGCGTAAGTCGACGATGCTGGGTGACATTTGTTTTGTACATTGATGTAATGAAGAACCGTATCTACATTTTCTTCGTTTGAAAAAGCTTTCTACAAGGCCATCGTACAGCATGCAACGCGGTTTCCGGGCTGATCTTTTAGTAACAACCATTAGTGTACGGCCAGCAGTTTTTTTACTTCATTCTCTTATTTGAAGCCCAAGGATCTGCATCACCAGTGTGAAAGGTATCATTGAAAACAACGAGCGCCAGTTATTGCAATGAAAGACGCATATAATAACAATCAATTTCCTACCTACGACAACCACGCGATGACTCTCCATTTTAGATTGGCTCACGGGGAGCTGACCGTCAGCCGATTTGGAATTGGTTCAAAGATTTTGGTCGCGTGATGACAGCAATGTAGGCGTCACTACGTGTCACGCCATGACGCCTTTTTTGTCTCTGAATGCCTCTCAAATATCTCCGCCCTTAGCGCGCTTATTCCGGAAGTTAATTCCGGTTTCCCTCTACCGTGAATGCCAAAAGTTCGCTAAGAAGTAACTCGAAGATAAATTATTATTATTTAAGTCGCTCAACTGCTTTGGCGTTTATAAACGACGGGTTGTAAATCTTTGATTGAAACATAATGGCTAAAACAAAATGCCAAAAAGTAGAGTGTTCCCATTTGGTAATTAAATATCTAAGGGTTAATTGGGTGTTGTTAGAATATTAATACAGCGTGTAGTTGGTCAGTCATTTCGAAGTTGCGAGGAGTTACTCGCTGTAGATGAGCAATTTAGCCAGTGCAGTACAACCACTAGCCTGGTGTCTTTAACGTGCACCACTCAGTAGTGATACACGACCGCACTCCGGTACGATGTTTATCCAGGTCGAAACGGGCAGGGTGGGGATTGAACCCAGGATTCCTGGGTTCTGCAGCGCGAGCTTTCGCTCCACGTGCTCCGAGCTGGTGTTAGGTAATTCACTCAGTCACCGATCCCCCGAAATATCTAATCAAAACTTTACTCTCATGTACTTACATTCACCGAGGCAGACAAGGAATTATTGAAGGAGTAATGTATTTAGTTCA
This sequence comes from Ixodes ricinus, assembly GCA_037355805.1. Classification (NCBI taxonomy): domain Eukaryota; kingdom Metazoa; phylum Arthropoda; class Arachnida; order Ixodida; family Ixodidae; genus Ixodes; species Ixodes ricinus. The sequence goes on along the minus strand of JAZHYW010032293.1, from coordinate 5,582 downwards.
AGTTGTTTACTTTTAAAAATAATGTTACTCTTACGTAAAACATGGAGTATACAGAACATATATATATAGAGAAGAAAGATCCATGGACTGATCCAGAAACAAGGAAAGGTTTTTTGACGTTTCGAGAGGAGTCCTTTCTTCTTCAGGGTGACGATTGAGGGAACTTGGCAGAATTTTTCTGTAGTCCCGCAAAGTAAGCAGTAACAACAAAAACATGCATTACACAAAATAAACATAGCAAGAAAGGCGAGGAAGAGGGTTGGCGAACTTTCATATAGCCAAGAGGAAAAATCAGCGTCGCCCCTATATATATATATATATATATATATATATATATATATATATACTATATGTGTGTATGTATGTATGTGTGTGTGTGTGTGCGTGCGTGTGCGTGTGCGTGTGTGTGTGCGTGTGTGTGTGCGTGTGTGTGTTAAATTCGAACAGGTTAATTACAAAGGTTTCATAGAGGCTGCACTAATACAGTTTCGGCAGGTGAGATACACTGCCACGGACACATCATATATGTGGCTAATCATTGCAATAAGTCGGATAATTAACTAAACGTTTTAATGAACTTTTAGTTAGTAAATAATCTCATGGTTTCAATTAGGAACATGCTTATCATAATCAAAACCAATATATCAATCAATTTTAGAACGACCAGAAGCTCATGGGAAACTCGGGGCGCACCAAACTTACCACTTGTTCAGCACGCTCGAAGCTAGCAGTGGATTTGCTTTGCGCGTGCTGCACGATTGGTAACTTTGGTGCGCCCCGAATGTTCCAGGAGTTCAAGTCGCTCTTTATTTGACTAATATAGTGGTTTTCAACTATGCTCAACATGTTCCAAATTGAAACCATATAATTTTATTTACTAATTAAAAATGAGTTAAGGCAGTTTAGTTAATGATCCGACTTATCACAAAGTTAGCAACCTATATGATGTCACCCTTCCGGTATATTTTACGGATTTTTTCCAATAGATCTGTTCGAATTAATATTTAACACCCGGTATATATATATATATATATATATATATATATATATATATATATATATATACAAACATATATTCACGAAAGGTGGACAAATTTGATGTTGCGAAAACTACGCGTCGCAACAAGAAAAGGCTTGTGTCGTTTTGGTCCTGGTAAAGGGGCCTATTTGGGAAAATTATTAAAGTCCGGGATAATTAGGTTGTTAATTATTTTTGCCTAATTAACTTTTTAATATTGTGTTAAGGGCATGATTTCAATTAGAAAATTGCTCAGCATCATCGAAAAACACTAAATCAACAAATTGCGGAACGATAGAAGCCACGCGCAGCATTTTACCTGCTTTCTGAAAAACCGCACAAATTCGACGGGTTTTTTGTGCGGTTTTTCAGAAAATGGCAAAATGCTGCGCTGGCTGCTATCATTCCGCAATTTGTTGATTTTGTGTTTTTCGATGATGCTGAGCAATTTTCTATTTGAGATCATGCCCTTAGATACAATAATAAAAAAGTTAATTAGGAAAAAATAATTAACAACCTAATTATCGCGGACATTAATAATTTTCGTAAATAGACCCCATGTAAGACCAAAACGACACAAGCTTCTTTTTTGTTGCGGAGCGTAGTTTTCGCAATATCGAATTTGTCCACCTTTCGTAAAACACCTATATATATATATATTTTTTTTCTTTTTTTAAAGCAGTGGTTGAAAAGAGCGAGCCAATACAACGTAATGCAGTGAACACTTGTTTGAGCTTAAGAACGTGCAACGTTTGACCAATTACAAGTGCAAAGACGTTTTAGAGTTGTTATTTTAGAATGTCCCACTATTGGAGGGGTCGGTGGTTAAGTAGTCTAGCGCACGCCAGCTCGGAGCACGAGGAGTGAAAGCTCGTGCTGCATAGCCCAGGATCCTGGGCTCGATCCCCACCCCTGCCCGTTTCGATCTGGATGAGCATCGTACCGGCGTGCGGTAGTGTATCACTACTGCGTGATGCACGTTAAAGACCCCAGGCTAGGGGTTGCACTGCACTGGCTAAACTGCTAATCTACGGCTAAGAGGCAAATCGCTCGCTGGAGGCAGACATATTTGAAGGCGGTATAAAAATACTAGTAATAATACTTTATTTTCTGGTAGTGTCCATAAACGGCCACGAAGGTCTACTTATTGGTACCCTATAAACAAAATAACCAACACATTAAAGATGCATCTGTTTGTTAAGGCACAGGTTGAGGCACAGGCTGAGGCACAGGTTAAAGAATACTAGCCACAAAATTACCAAACGCAATGCACACATATACCAAGACGCTACAGTTAACACAAGGCGCTAACAGCAAAAGAAAACATAATGCTAGAAACGCAAATAAAATTTCACTCTATAAATGCTTCACCGTTTTTTAAAAACGGTGAAGCATTTATATTTTTAAATTGGTTTTCGGTATGTATACACATACCCGCAACCAATGTTTTTCCCGTTGTTAGATATCTGGGACTACATTAGCAAATGAAGCAAATTATTGAAAAAAAAAACGAGAAAAAAAAAACGATTTGTAGGAACGTGTAACCGGTGACAAAAACCATGAAAATTAAAACCGTAAAAAAAAGAAGGACAAAAAGCCGATATTAAGAGGAAATGGTAACCGTGACCGTAACCAAAACGTTCTATTTTTCGGTTTGAGTCCCTGCTCGAGAGCCTGTTGTTTTCCAAATGACACCTAGAAGTCAGTTAATACTAAAATGAGTGAGCAGAGTGCTTTGTGCGTGGTTTTATTTGGCTTTGTATTTGAGAGATCTGTATTTATATCATATTTAAGCATAGTTACCTGTTAAGAGGCTGATGACAAGTCCTATTGCAATAGTTAAAATGGCGCTGATGAGGCTGCTCCAATACGATGACATCTGAGAAGGAAGAAGGCACTACTCGATCTGCAACAAATAAAAACTGCGATGTTCAAATTTCAGGTTAGATTTTGCTTCACATTACTGCGTGTCTAGACAATAAATTAAGAGGTCATTTATCTGAACTAGAGGAGCACCTATGGTTTGCCGGAGATAATGTAATAGGATATTGTCACGAATGACAAATGATAAGGCGAAAATAACTGAAGAAACTAAACGTTTAACTGGGGCGAGCTTGTGCCTAAAAATAGAAAGGGAACAGAATAAAGCAGAGCGTCGCGGGCGTCGAAGTCGGCGTGACAGCAGAGTCAAACGCTGGGGCGAAAACTGACTGCGGCTTGCTAAGCTGAGCCTTTCTTGTACACGCGTAGGCTTCTGGAACATTCGGCGTAGAAGGCTCGGTGCGGAGAACATTCTAACCTCGAATCAGCAAGACGGTTCTCAAATTTGCCAGAACATCACAGCGTCAACGAAAATGCGTAGACGCGGCCAGGTATCGAACCCTGGCCTTCTGCGTGGAAGACAAGCACGATAACCGTTACGCCACGGGCGCTTTTTTTTCTTTCTATTTACGCCACGGGCGTGCTGCCTGCTTGGTCGGCTGCGCCCGCGACATATTGTATCGGTTATATTTGATCTGATTTTTTTAATGTACATATATTCGTTGTATTATTGCAGCAAGCCAAGCAAACCTGCGTGTTTTCTGCCTATTACTGGAATTTTCAACACAGTATGAAATGTATCAATAAACTTTATACATGCTATTACTGGAATAATTAGGACGTGATACATTATTGAGTCATCATTAAAATCTTTAGACCTATATATAAACGATTGAGTTTGAGACGAGGAAAATGACTCCTGGTATGAACGGTACCTCCATCAATTATATGTGCGGGGACGAGTAGCCACACAATTTGGGACACATTATAAAATGGCTTATTTACACTCGTCTTTCATTAACGAATCGTTGCCTATATGAGGGACATCTCCTATATAGCAGAGTTAGGCAGTACTACAATAGAAGTGTATTGCAGTTGTATCTTAAGCTACCATCGAGTCTCTGTATCTTTATATTGATAATCTTTTAAAAAAGTAAATTCGAATTTATGTTGTGAAATACATTTGCAACGTATCGCTTGTATGACGAACTCTGCCAGGCTTAGGGAGCTTGTTACATTTGTTGCCAAGAATTGACTTTTTTATGATAAATTAAAACCACCATTTCCGAGCAAGGGGTCCCAGAATGTTTAATATGTACCCGCTGCACCACCCACTCTACAGTAAGGAAGCCTCTTTGTTTAATATGTTATAATCTTTAATGTTGAAAAAAAGTATAAAGAAAAGCCCAACTCAAAATAAGTGGTATAAGGAACGGTCACTTACAAGATTAGGAGGATTAGGTCCTTTCCGAACCTTCTTCTGCGCTGAAGATAGGTCCAATAAAGACTCACCTTCACGGCTAAACAGGGTTCATTTTGGGCTGGCGCCTTTTCTCCAAGCATGGCTAGCCGTCGCTGGACTCTATTACTGATGTGGGTCACTGAGAGCAACTCTGAATTTTTTTTTTCGGTTTTGATTTAACATAGATATATACTTAGTTTGGTTACTTTTGTGCAGGGATAGGTGTCCACTATTCTGGACATTATTCTGCGGGTTATGAGTTATAAAAGCAATTATTTGCTTCCAGGCCAAGAGAAACATTGCATTTCATGCATTTTACTACAGTTCTTTTTTTGTTTTTCTTGCAGGTCTTTTTCAGTGTTGCATGCCGCTGTCAGGTTGGGCACATTCTGAAACATAGCCGAAGCTATCTTTCCGCTTGCTAAGCTTTGGCACTTCAAGTAGCCTTGCTTTTCAAGCATGATCATATTTACTGTTCGCTCAGACTGGCAGTCATTAGCTGGTCTGACGTTGGCCTATATAAATGTTTATAAAATTAGTTGTATCAACGCCAGAAATGTGGTATTCATGCCTCGCTACCAGTACATGTGAACTTGAGGAAGGCTCATTACACATATCAGCAGATGTGTTCCTGCAAACTTCATCACTTAAATGATATTGACTTTCACAAAGTTGTAATTGCGCATTTATGCAAAGTAAAAGTTATTTGTTCATGGCTCTCTTTCAAAATGGTGACTTTGATAGATATCATCTATTTTCTTTAAAACACGAAAAAAACTATCATCTCCGACATGAAGTCGTAAAAATGAAATATGAACTTTCATAATTTTCCGTTCCAAGAATAGCGTCTTTCTTTCCCGGTTGATTGGGCGTTTCGTGTTCATGTTTCACCGTGCGAGTAGTCATCATTGTCGTTTCTACAACTGAGAAGACCAGCTTTATCATAAGCGGAAATAATACACTCTCAGTTTTTTTTTTCGTTTGAGAGGTTCGCCTCACTCGCAACGATTTCTCCTGTGAAAAACAATGATGTAGAGCAGCGGAAGAAAGGGAATACTTTCACTGGTCACCAGTTTTGTACACGGACGTTTACACTAAATCTAAGCACCATTTTACAAAGAACTATCTACCCCCGTATTATTTAAACCTTTTGAGCTACTCCCAGGATGCTGCTCTTTATGCAGACAATACCAGTTCTACGAGAAACAAAAAAACAAAAAAACGTAGTCACAAATGTTTTAAGCTTAGCTCGAAGATGCTCCCTGCAGCTCAAGTTGTTAA
>JAZHYW010032291.1:0-20492 GCA_037355805.1 Ixodes ricinus | reverse complement strand
TTACGAAAATTAAAAAAGCGCGAAAGACAAGGACAAGAGGGAGACCACACAGGACAAGCGCTTGTCCTGTGTAGTCTCTCTCTTGTCCTTGTCTTTCGCGCTTTTTAATTTTCTTAACATTTAACCAACTAGGCCAACAAATCATTTTGCTACACAACCTTAAAAACAGCAAAAAATACGGCGTTCATTGAAGCGTACTCTCGGTATCATAAGTCCATGATGCTAGCGGTAGCATAATGCCACATCTTTAAAGTCAATAACTGGGAAAGCTGACACGCGCGTTAGATCAAACAGAATTTGTGGCACGTTGTTTTAGTTTGGAAACGTGATAGATTCATTTATTGGGATAGGACCTCTCCGTCTTACCGGAAACGTGTCGGAGATGTTGTAGTCGACGGCGTTGGCGTAGTGGCCGTCGATTAAGCAAACGACGGCATCGGCACCCACCATCTGCGACGAGGCGGAAGAGCCGCTGATGCCCAGAGCGATGTATTCCTTCTCATCTGCAAACATGGTTAATATTTTAAATATATATATATATATATATATATATATATATATATATATATATATATATATATATATATATATATATACTTTTTAATTGAACTTCCTCGGCCTTTAGTTTGACCACGTTGTCTGCTCTTTCCCCGGTTTTTCGGGTCACGTCAATGTCAGGAAAAGCGATATGAAGTATTCTCAATTTTTCAAGACTTAAAAAATAGTAGAAGCAGTGATTTTTATCAACTTAAAATTAAACCTATTAAGCATGTTCTACGGTCCATTGTTCCGTGTTTGACACATGTTTTTAATCTAGCGTTGCAAACACGGGTTTTTCATAAGAAAATGCAGGTGGCAAAAGTTACAGTTTTACATAAAGCTAGGGATAAAAATAACTTAGGGGATTATAGGCCTATTTCCGTATTACATATAGACCTTTTCCGCTTACTCTCGCCCCCGACCGCCAAGTAGGCATATCCGGTATGGGCGACGAAAAATATTAAAACGTTTCAACCTGCAACTAGTAAAAAAATAGATGGGAGGCAAAACGAAAATGTGTGACGGTTACGTTTATCTCCTACATGCCTTTTATTGGCGTGGCGACGGCAAAACAATTTTTCGCCCATACTGGAAGTGACGACAATTCAAGATGGCGGCGCCCTTGCGAAAAAGGTCTATATTTTCGAAAGGTCTAGAAAAACTTTTACATAAACGATTATACTGTTTTTGTGGCAAATATTTAATCCTTACACCCTGTCAGTATGGGTTCAGAAAAATGTCGCTCTACTGAACTCGCGCTGTTAAAGCAAAAATAATTAATTTTAAATAATATTGAAAATGAACTGGTTACACCGGAGTGTTTATAGATTTTTCGAAAGCATTCAATCGCCTCAATCACGAAACGTTAGTTCAGAAGTTATACATGTTAGGTGTTCGCGGTGTCGCTCTAGAGATGATTAAAAGTTAGTTTGAAAACCGCTATCAGTGTGTAGAAATCAATAAAATATATCAGATCTCAGAAAATTAACAGCAGGCGTGCCTCAAGGCAGTATACTCACTGGCGTCACAAGGGAGGTGCGGGGGGGGGGGGGGGGCGGGGAGGGGGGGGGGGGGGGGCGGTCCGCCCCGGGTGCAGCGCTCTGGGGGGGTCGCGGCGGGCGACGAGCAGAGAGGGGGGGGGAGTTGCGGGGGGGGGGGAGCATGGAGGCGGGCGACGAGCGTGGGGGGGGGGGGGGGTGTCGCCGCGGGCCACCGCCCCGGGTGCCGCTGACCCTAGTGACGCCACTGAGTATACTGGGACCACTTATTTTTGATTTATATATCAATGATATAATAAATATTGACGACACCGTTAGTTACATCATATATGCAGATGACACCTCTCTCTCTTTCTCAGGGAACGACGTTGACCAAATTATACACAAAGCAAATCAATATCTTGATAAGCTAAATGCTTGGACGTTATCAAATTCTTAAAAAATAAATGTAAATAAAGATAAAGCCGTTCTATTCAAATCACGTAATACAAAATGTACCTACATGACTATTCTTTCACTTGGTGGAAATTAAATAGATATAGTAGAAAATGTAAAAGTACTAGAAATAATGTTTTAACAAATACCTGTGTTGGGACGAAACTGTGCAACAGATAAGTAATGAGCTATCGAAAGTTGTGGGGGTTATATATAAATATCAGAAATATGATTCCCATCTCTGTTATGCTACTCATATTCAAGTCCCTTTTTTACACATACTACAACTATTTTTTTCTTGATATGGGTAACACCCCGACTGCCACAAATCTTAAACTAATACATAATCTTCAAAAAAATTCGAGTTTTATGTCATTGCAGCATACGATAGTCATACCAAGCCATTATTTCATAAATTTAATATAGTACAAACTCTGAATCACTATAGTTATAAACTTGCACTTTCCTGCAAAAGGTCTTTTAGACAGGGCGAAAATATGTATCTATCGATTTCCCAACTTACTTATACAAGCAAATTATCCGACTTGTAATGCTGAGATATGGATAGTGCCACATTCAAGAACCAACTATGGGAATCAGATGTTAAAATGTACCCTCCCCCATCGTCTGCATCGTTTTCATGAACTTGATATGAGTTATCTTCAGTATGTCCGCCAAACAAGGACGTTCACTTTTTGTCTAATGGTTACTCCCATGTAAAATAAAAAAAAGAAGTTTAGTATAACACGATTGTATGCGTTTCGCGCGTGTTGTTATTTTTCGCATACTCTTTCATTCCTTCTTTCTCTCCCTTTTGTTTACATTCTTTTTTTTAACAATATAAATGTATGTCTTTCCCATGCTATAATGAATATGTCAAATGCTAGTGGCTTTACGTTTATGTTTGTTTTTCCCTGGGCTGCTAGGGGGGGCAGATGCCGGTCAAGCAGCGGTGTCAGTTGCTTTTTCTTTGCCTCCTTTCTCTGATTCAGGGATCAATAAAGAATTTGAATTTGAATTTGAATATAGTATTGGGACATTCTATTCTCAAGACAATAGGACCATGGCCACATTCGGAGCTCCAGAAGAGCGTCACACGTGTTATTTATTAATTTCTCTTTTAAACTACACATGTGCATAACTATACAGACAGGTGCGGACAGGAACGTGTATATGTTACGTGTGGATGTGGATGTTGTTGTGGCAGAGTATGGTTTCCGTCGAAACCACCGGCCGAAACCACTGGTTTCTATCGACACCAGTGGGCGGGATGGTCTAATCAAATTGTGTGTCCCTCGTCGGAGTTGGCGATGGCATGGTGGATGGCAGAGCAGACCACCTGTGCTTCCAGGTGCCCTGCTGAGGGAGCTTGGGTGTAAGTTTGACTGAGCGAGGCGTTGGTCTTGGGGCAGTGAAACGCAGTGCGGCCGAGTTTGCTGATGCGATCGTAGCTGGCGTCCATGTAGTAGATCAGGTGGTGGTTGACTTAAAAAGTGTTGATATTCTCAGTTATGAGTCTGGCTCTGTGCTCGCTGCGTGCGGGGTTTTTGTCGGGATTCATGTGCTTTGGTCATGGGGAGGATGGTGATTTGGGGGTTCGTGTCCCAGGGAGGAGTGGTGCTCTCGATGAGAGGCGTGCGGGAGGTGTTGTAACTGAGAGTCGGGAGAGTATGGCGACCTTGAAGGGACGTGGTCAGGCGCTGTCTTTGACCCAGTCGGTACAGGTCGACTCGTCATTCGAGCGTGTTGAAAGAGTACATACGTTGTAGTTGCTCGAGGGGAGAGTACTACGAGACGCCAAGAGCGAAACGGGAGGTTTGCGCAGTTGTGTTTGAAGGCGTTTGAGTTGGGTTTTTGTGAGCGGGGTGTAGGGGAAGTAGTATGCGAGACTAGATAAGAGCTTCGATGGTGCGTCTCATGCCGTCCTCTTTAAAGGGCACCTAAAACTAAAAAAATCAACTGTTTTTTAACAGTCTGGTTGGGACACTCGTGTCAAAAAACAACTTTTACGCGAAAACAAAAATTTTTAGAGCAATATTCACGGCGAGAGATTTATTTGAAATTCGGGGCGCAAAGTTCATGACGTCACGGAATGGTCATTCGCTCAACGAGATGGTAATTCGCTCTTTCCACCTCAACGTGAAGGCGAAGCCGATCCACCTCTCCCTCTACGCGCCCAAAATGTCGAGAGAGAAAACAAGGGAAAGGAGGTTACTGCCGACTAAATCACGTCTCACGCCGTCACTAATGCTCTAAAAAGAAATCGCGTAAAAATTAATTTTTACAGGCGTGTCCCAACCAGACTGTTTATTAGAAACATTTGTGTTTCTTTTCAGGGTTTTTTAGCCGAGGATGTGTGTGGTCTGATTGATTTGTTTGAAGAGGTGGTTACGGTAATGCCGCTGGCACCGTTGTTTTGAACCTAGAGTTTGGTGCGTTGCACTCGGTGTACAGGCTGGCCGTCGAGGATAGCGATGAGGCCTCTGTCTGGATTGTTCGGATTCAGATCGGAAACAAGCCAGACCTATTCTGACGACAGCGTGTGACGGTGTCGGAGGCGCGCTGCAGTGCTTCTTCCTGTTGACTTGGGGTGCTGGCAAGATTGAAAAAAGTGGTTGAGAGGATGCTGCCTTGTGGTACGCCTCTATGTAAAGAAAAATGGGTGCGTTATGTCCAGGGATTTTTAATGTTGCAGTGCAGTTTGATGAAAAGTTGCGAATATAGTTGTACATTCAAAAGCCGCACTTCGTTTTTTTTTGTTTTTTTTTAGGGTGTTGAGTATTGAGTGGTGTGACATGTTATCAAAAGCCTCGTAGATGTCGAGGCTGAGGAGCGAGCGGAGTTGTATGGTGCTTTTTTGTTGGAGGAGATCGTTGCACAACCGGAGAAGACAGTCTTGTGTGGAGATATTCTTGCGGTAGCCAATGAGCATTAAGTATAAACCACATGTAAGCGACTTGGCGAGTGACGAGACAAGCGACGGTGACCCGCTTCGCTGTCGCTCAGCTGAACCCCATGTAAGCGATTTGCAGTGACGAAACGAGCGACGGCAACAGCGACGAGAGTCACGGACGAGCGACGGAGATTTCTCACTGTCGCTCGTCGCGTCACTCTCGGTTTTTGAATTTCTAAAAAGGTCGCTCATCGACTTGGTCGCTTGCTCCCGCCGCATTCATGCGGTTTGCCTCGTCGCGCGACTGACCGAGCGAAAGCGAAGCGGGTCGCCGTCGTTTGTCTCGTCGCTCGCCAAATCGCTTACGTGCAGGTTTACACTGAAAGGGTAGGACCTGCACGTGCTCCTAGATGCCATTCGAGAAGTGTGAGGACCAGTTTCTCCGAAAAGGTTGCCGATGCATGAGGTAAGGGAAATCAGGGTACTGAACCGAACCCGAACCGTGAACCGAAAACCGGAAAAAACCGTTATTTTCGCTCGAACCGGAGTTGAACCGGAACGAAATAATTTTTTTCGCTCCGGAGCGGAACCGATATGTTTTCCATGCGGTTTTCGGTTCATACGCGAAGTCAGGTCGCGTGAAAAGTGCGTGGCGAAAAACACAGTAACCTAAAAAATAAACCGAAAATGTAAAAAAATAAATATTATTTTCGCGCAAATCGGAGAAAGCCGTGCGCTTGTTAAGAGACTACGTGTCCAATGTGTTATGTCCCTGATCAGGAAGCTAGGATTGAAGAAACCAATGCTTGATTGTCCAACGCGGTGGATGTCCACGCTGCATATGCTCACCAGGCTACTTGAACTAAGAGGCTTCGCTGGAGGGTTGCTCTCAAAAGAAGAAAGCTCCAGGTCGACTGAAGACGTATGGGCGGAAGTCGAAATGCTCGCAGTATCGCTTCGCCCGGCAGAAGTGGCGACGAAGCCATTGCAGAAGGAACAGCTCACTGTAGGAGATTTCTACGGCGCATGGCTGAGATATTCCATGGACACTTCCAAGATATCGTCGCCGTTAGCAAAGGCCTTGGTCCAGTCAATGAAAAAGAGGGAGCGACAACTTCTTGACACGGATGTCTTCTGTGCAGCAGTGTACATGGATCCCCGCTACCGCCTTCTTCTCACCCCTGAGCAAAAGTACCGGGCCACGTTGCATTTGACAAAGACTTGGAGGCGGATCACAGCTCTGCAATGCGAGCAAGATTCTACCTTGTCTTCTGAAACTGCGGCGGCTCCAGAAGATCCGGAAGACGCCCTGGAAGCGCTCCTCAAGGAAAAAGAGGTTGAGGCTGGCGTGCACGTTCGAGGTACCAGTAGCCCACTTTATATAGCATGCCTCCTGGAAATGCTAGACAAGGAGCCGCGGCTTTCAAGGGACGCTAACGTGTTGCAGTTTTGGGAGGAGAGACGGGAGCGCCATCCAGAACTCTGCGCATTGGCGCAAGTAGCCCTGGGAGTGCCTGCGACCCAGGTCAGCGTGGAGCGAGCCTTTTCTGCACTGAAGTTCATTTTATCGTCTCAGAGGTGCCGTCTTTCCCCGGATATGCTTGACGACGTCCTGCTTCTTCGGTCAGCTGCCTGACATTGAACTGCGCTTTCACCCACGTCCCGAGGTGCCCCAGCACTAGCTCGTTCGTTCCACACAGTAATGTGAGACTTTGCTTTTTATATGTAACACTTTTATAAAATATGCATAGTTTATCTTTTGCTGTCGTCAATTGTTTTTGTAGCATATGAGTACGAACCGGTTCGAACCGGTTTGAACCTTTATTTTTTCACTCCGGAGTTGAACCGGAGCTGAACCGTTTTCCCTGAACCGGAACGAAAACCGGAACGAAAAACATTTCGGTTCGACACCCTGGGAATAGGTCTTAGTTCTTGACTTCGGGTGCTTCGTTTGGTATGGAGATCATGGTGACGATGGCGTGTTTCCACTCTGCCAGTATATCGCCCGTTTGCCAAACACTGATTGAAATAATCCAGCAGTTGTTGGAGTTGTACATCGTCGAGCTTGCGGAGAAGTTGAACTGTAATTTGGTCTTCGCCGGGTGATGTGTTTCGTTGGAGGGAGTCGAGTGCCCGCTTTAGTTTGTTGAGTGGGACAGAGGCGTCCATGCCAGATGGGTCGGGGAAGGGTTGGAGGTATTTGTGTGTGGTGTGTCGCTTGGTGGAGGGAAGGTGTGGCGGAGTTGTTGCTCGAGTTCAACTGGGGTAATTATGTTGACGAGAATGATGCGGGTGAGGAGGTCGCAGGGTTGAATGGGTGTGAGGAGTGTGCGTACGATGCGCCATGTCTTTTTAGTGCCTAGTTAGCCGTTGAGGAAATCGCAGAGGTGGAGCCAGTTTGCAGTAGTGAGTTGCTGCGCGTAGGTTGCGGCTTCTTCGGTGAAGACGTGAATTTTGTGCTTGAAGTGTTAAAAAGTTTAGCTTTCTTCCACCTTTTCACTACTTTATGTCTTGTTTCCCATAAGTTGGGAAGATCGGTGTCGGTGTACAGGGTGGCGGTTGTGGTTTGAGCTTCTTTGGTGAATTTGCGACCGGCCTGGAGGAGATGGTTGGCCCAGGCACTAGGGTCGAGTTCCGCAGGGGAGTTTTGTTGCAGGTGCAGTAACGGAAGTGGTTCCAGTTCGTGATGCGAGCAGTGTTGCGATGCATTTTCTGTTTAACGTTGGTGGTGAGTCTGAGGTGGATGAGGCGATGATCACTGCATAGCTGTTCGTCAGATGCCGACCATTCAGGTACGGATCACCCGCGATGGAAGGATAGGTCATGATTTATATCGCGCTCATATAGGTTTGTGCAGCCGCTTGTTCGAGCAGGCGTCCATCGTAGTGAGTGTTGGAGTAACCTCAGGAGACATTTGGGCTGTTGAGGTCTCTGAAGAGAAGGATGTCCTGATCCGTGTTGTCTGCTACAAGTTTGGTAAGCCAGGGCGTTGGATTTGTAATCTTGCGGCCCGGTTGCCAGTACGCATTCACGATGGTGATGGGATTGGGGCAGTTTTCTGACGTGCTCTCGGTGAGCAGTGCTGATATTTGGTGTGTTTAGTTGTATCGTGGGGTGTTGGTTCGATATATATGTCGTAACGAGAGGTGGGGTGTATGTGTTTTGCTTACGATCGGTTTGGGTGATTCTGGGTTTGGGCATAGGAGGTGTACTACAAGATGTTCAACATGGTGAAAATTCGCGCACAAAGAGACAGGGACAAACGAGGAAGGAACACAGAACACAGACAGGCGCGTACTCACAACTCTGGTATATTGAGTGAAGAAAGGAAAGATGAAGCACGATTCATGACGAAGGGCATCGGCACCACGGGGTGCCGATGTCCCATGTCATGAATAGTGCTTCATCTTTCCTTTCTTCACTTAATATATCCAGAATTGTGAGTACGCGTCTGTCCGTGTTCTGTGTTCGCTTCCTCGTCTGTCCTTGTCTCTTTGTGCGCGATTTTTCATCATGTTCAACGTTTACCGACTCGCCAAGATTACTACTTTACTATAAGATGTTCGGAGTGCCTTGCGTGTTCTGTAGTAGCATGACGTTAAGTTTGTGGTCGAGCGTGTTTAGGTAATGGGTGAGACACTCGTATACGCTATAGGCTGCGACAGTTCTATTTTAGGATCTGTATGAATAGTTTAGGCGTCATTTTCGCCGTGCGCTGAGAAGAATTGTCGATATTTTGGCGGGGGATCTGCATTCATTGTGATAGGGGTCGGGTGCCTTGCGTGTCGTGGGTTGTGCGCAGTGTGCCTTGAAGTCTGCTACGTCCTGTTCGAGAGCTGTGAGGCGCTCTGAATGTTTTGTAGGATGGGCATAATTTTGTAAAGTCGACGGGGGCTTGGGAATTGGTGGGTTGAGAGAGGGGAGTCGTGATAGTCCATTTGTTGGTCGTCTGGTGATAGGTTAGCTAGCGAATCCTGCATTTATCGCGTGGAATATCTTGGTGGTGGTTGGTGCGCGCTTGACAGCAAGAAGTGCCAGTTTGTATGTGTTAGAGGCAGTTATTGGTTGTGGTGTGGGTTTGGTCCGGTATGTGGAGAAGGGGAGAGGGGTGGGGCAGAGTGCATCTTCTCATTTTCTTATTACTGCTGAGACTTCGTGCTTTGCGCGGTCGCTGGGTTGAGCCCGGCGAGGTGTGTGGTCGGTGATGGTTTCGCCTGGTTGGGATATTGGGCGTCTTGAGGGAGGGCTTTAAAGGGTAGAAAGAGGTTAGGTTTTTACACCCTTCGTTATCGGTGGTAAAGGAGGGGCGCGCTGTTCGTGGGGTGCTTTGGGGCGCTGCTGCACTGGCCTTTTATGGGCAGCAAGTGTGGCCTGCGTATCGGCCAGCTTCTTGGCGGGGCAGTTCGGGTCTTTCGAGGAGTGGTCGTCTCTACAGTTGATACAGTCGGGGACACAGCTTGTGACGGGTGTCCGATGTGAGGTTTTCTTGGTACCAGGTGGCGCACACGGTGAGCTTGCCTTTCTTGGGGCAGACCTTCGTGCGGTGACCGAGTTTGATTCAGTTTTGACATTACTAGGATTTGGGCTTGTGGGTGTAGCAGGGAATTCAAGGCGGCAATAGTAGATTGTGAAAGGCACGTGCATGTCTTGGAAGGTGATGAGTGCCGTCTCGGTCTTTCCCATCATACGAGCGGTGATGACAGGAACTTCGGACTTGATATGGGCGATTACCTAATTGGAGGTGGTGAAGCGGGGACACCATGGATGACGCCCTTGCAGGAGTTTGTGGGTGCCGAGGGATAGCTGGTCATGGTGTATGTGGTGTTCTGAACGGTGATTACGAGTGGTTTGAATAAGCTTGTCATGAGCGGAGGGGCGATAGATGTCGGCGACGAATATGTTTTTGCATGTCACTGATCTTGAAGTATGGCTCTTGTACTTCTGAGGGTGTCAGATGGGCGGCGGTGACGACAGCGTCTATGAGTAGAATGGACTTAAACTCAGAAGGAAACCCCGTCGGTCAGCTTCATGATGACGGTGAGGGGATTCTCCGTCGGTTCTTTGGAATAGTGCACGGTAGCCCACAGTGTAGGGAGTACGGAGCATGGCAGGATGCGTCGTTGCGTCGCCGCGACGTCTGACTTTCGGCAAAAAGCTTTGAATGTAAAAATTGGCGGAGCGATAGAAACGCACGTTTAGATCCGGTGACTTCTTCTGTCTCAATCTTCCTCTTCTATCACAATCTTCCGACAGATAAAAAACAGCTGATTTTGATTATACGAAGAATTCCAGAACATGCGTAAGGAACGTTTAACTTGTATTTCTAAGGATACACAGTTTTTTTGTTTACTACGGATAAATTGTATAACGTGCTCTATCGCAAATATCTGCATTATTTCGAGAGCCTTAATTAATTATATTTAAGATAACCATTGCGATCCAAATAATTTATTTCAACGCAAAGTTTAGGGCTCCCCGCTTTAGGAATTCTCACAAACAGCTTGAGACTGCCTGGGGTCCGCAGTATGCGACACCAAAAGGAAGCCGGCTGCATGAAAATCACGCGAGCGCAGCGCTGTCGATGGCGAACACAGTGGCTGAAGACGTCGAAACCTAGAAAGCGCACATGTTCAGACAAATAAAGATGTGTCTGCGCAGGCCCATGGAAAGGCGCCTGGCGTTCGACTTCAGTCAACCTTGCCGGAAATCGAGTCTCTCGCACCCCTTACATTGACATGGCAAATTTTACAATAATACGAATGTTAGACTTCACATGACGGGCCTGTCGCCTGTCACGTATATCTTATATATTGAAAACGTGGTAGGCAAACGTCCATATAACAAAAACTTTATTTCCTAAGGTCAATGTTGTGAAATGACGTTAACGAGCACTGTAGCAGGGCCGATAGCTAAAAGTATTTCTTACTCGGCCTAGGTTGGACTATTGAAATATTTCACGAGTACTCGATTTATTTGATGAAAGCAATCCAAAACACTTATACTTTTTTTAAACATTTTTTTTTTACGTTATAGGAGGCTCCTCCAGGCTGCGAAGCTCACAAAAGGTTGGTGCTCACGAAAACTAAAGAGAGCAGTAAACTTGCGAGTTCATCTGTTCTGCACTATCCAGCATCATGTTGATCAGGTCATGGACCTACTGCTCTCACTACGCATTCATGGATTGGCCTTTTTTATTTGCTTATTTTGCTGGAAACTAGTGTCAGCGGATACGGTCGCAGACGATGGTAATCCTCGCTGCGCATAAGTATCAGACCCTTTTCAAAGGTGCATCAAGCAACATTGGCGTTCACCGTTGCTTGCTCAGGAAGCGCGTGATTGGACCCGAGTCCTCGCCGAACGCTGACGTCAGCCCTCGGGTCCAATACAGGCTCAGAGTATGTCAGCAAGCAATGGCGGACAGGCGTTGGCGCGGACTTTGGACAGGGGTCTGTTAGAGTTGAAAGCGCTTCGTGGTTCTCAAAGAGGCTCACTACCACCGTTTTGTGGGTTATCTGCCTATAAGTGGCATATCTGTATCATAAACAAACAAAAACGACATAAAACAGCAACTCAACCGCGAGCACGTTCAAACCGAAACCAATCAAATCGAAGCAACCTAACGGCGGCGAGTGAGCCGGCGCCATCTATCCACCGGTCCGCTGACTACTGAAATGAAAAGGTCTGTACTAAAGCTCTTTGGTCACACTGTGTAACTCCAGATCGTTGCAGGCATAACTGACGATCGTTTTGTGGTTTTGATATTTTTTTGCATATTTAATAGAGGCAGATCGCTCCATTAAAGTTTTAAACACGCACACAAAGGAAAAAGGGAGGGGGGGGCAATTTTCGGTGGATGTTTACTCGCATATGAACATCCAACGTTCGCAATATAAAATAGACAACAGAAAGCTGCAATTAGTCGCGAAAACTCCCTTCTAAAGTTATATGCAGGGTTCAGTGTTTTCGGAGTTTATTTTTCTAAAAAATTGGAAAGTATTTTTCGGAGTATGTTTTTCGTCTCAAATCCGGATATTTTCGGAGCTTTTGTTCATCGTTCGTACAAATACCGAGTCTTTTTTTTAATTATTATTAATATTATTATGTTTGGTGCAGTAGCTTAGGAAGGAAACAGCAGTCAGCAATTGTGTTGAAACAAAATTTTCACGAACAAAACAACACGAGCATAGCCTTCCATGATACTAATTAATTTTAGGAAGCAAACACAGTTAATTAGAATGAGTTCAAGGCACCTTAGTGATTCGCCTTGGGTAGGCGAGTACCCAAGCGAGTCGGCGCGGATTGGGCAAGGCACATCCTCTTACACAGGGTGGTTTATTCTAATTCAAACAGATATTTTTTTAAAGAATCTGTGAAAGGTAGACCAACGCGGTCTGTGCAGGTGAGTTATACGACCAGGGGATTCCTCACGATAAGTCGGATAATTAACGAAAGTCTGTGAATTTTCCTTTTAATTAGGGAAAATAAACATAGGATCTCAATTAAAAACGTTCTGAGTGCGTCATCGAAAACCGCTACATCAGTCAATTTTAGAGAAGTTTGAAGCAGGTGGTAAGTGCATGGGAGCGCTAAATATTCCACTCGCGCAACAGGTGCACCGCTGGCGGTCGAAACACGCGGATGATAGTCTTTTCATCCACTATTTTCGGACTGCTATAGCTTCGCGCCTGTTGCACAGCTGGAAACTTTAGAGCACCGCCACGCTTACAAGGTTTGTTTTAAGACGAAGGCTTTGATTGTCCATCATTTTTTACCCCAATCTTGGGTTGTTCGTTATGGAGTTAGTTCATCAGCTTCAGCTTGCTTTATTTTTTCTTCTTTATGTTTTGTTGGCGTGTTTTTTTTATTTTTTAGACGCAGAAGTATAATTATATGTTTGGAACGAATAACATACGCAACACGCAAAATTCCACAATTAAAAAAAAAAGAAAAAACAGGAAGAAAAAGCATCTCCCCGTCGGGGAATCGAACCCCGGTCTCCCGCGTGACAGGCGGGGATACTGACCACTATACTAACGAGGAAGACATGAAGTGTGCGAAAAACAGATAAAGTTAAAGATATAGTAGACTTATTTCCGACGTTTTGCAGTTTCCTACTGCTGTAAACGCCTTATTTTTTCACGGGCTCAATATTTCGCGGTTTAGTTCAAAGCTGAACTTCTGGAATAATTCTCGTGTTCTAATTTTCGCGACACGGTGAGATCTCAATATAGATTCCAATATGTTTAATTATCATTTCAGCAAAACCATACGCACTCCGGAGCGCATTTCGGACGAGATGGCTATACGCACTCCGCTAAACTCGTATAAAACGAATGTGTCGCAACGTGTTTTTTCAGCGATGGAGTAGCATAAGGGCTAAGGCGTCCGCCTTAGCACGCAAGTGGACGCAAGTTCGATCCCCGTTGCGCGTACTTTTTTTTTTTTTTTTATCAAGGCAGGACACTGCGATATTTACGACATTTCTTTTTTTTGCGATAATGTTGTCGACGAAACTTCGCAGAATTAAATGGGACTCCCTTTCCGGGAGGTGCGATCGGGGACAGCGGGGCTTGCGGTTGCCGGCTGACGCCTTGCGAAGCGGCGTGTACTGGTTACGTTTTGTAATTAGCAGCCAATAGTCGCCGCGAAGCGGAGTGAACGCAGGCGGGGGCTGGGTTAACACGCTCCCCAGTGATACACGCGCCGTTCGAAAAGGGTGGCCCGACGGGCATGAATTCTCGGCGGAGTGCGTATAGCCATCTCGTCCGAAATGCGCTCCGGAGTGCGTATAGCTTTACTCTTATAATTTACCGGGATTGTTCGCGGGATCTATTGTTCGCGCATTGTAGGCGATGCGCGAAATTCTCGAAAAATTAGGTTCTCGCGAAAATTAAGCCGTTTACAGTAATGTGTAACATTTTTTTACAACAACACAATATTGTCATAAATATGAGAACCGGCATTTGTAATGTGTAGGAGCCAATGCGCTTCCTAAAGCAATAGACTCAGAATCTTTTGAGCACTCGACTGGCACAAACTAAAGCCCCTTGATGTGTTTGTGTTCGTTTTACAAGTAGCGTCAAACGCGCCAATGCACGACGTCCGTTCGTCGTGCGGCCCTTGGAAGCAAATGGCGGCGAAGCACTGAAATGAACGTCTTTTGGAAGCAAATGGCGGCGGAGCTTTCGCTCCAGTCTCGTGTCTTGCCCGTTAGCAGAACAATGGTTGACCGTACTCGTAAGAAACGCCAAGCGTGAATTTTATCATGGGACTTTAGTACAAACAGATAAATGCGTAGCAGGACATGTAGTTTCTAGCAAAGTTTTTGCAATTCTACGCTAATTTTATACATTTCTAAAAGAACGTTGTTATAATATCATAAACACGCCAACCATAGTTGTCATGTGTAATTGCCGAGGCTCTTCCGAAAGTAATAGATTCACTATTCTTTGTAGCATTCATATGACAAACCCTGAAGGTAAAGATTAGTACGCGGAGCGCAAGTTCGTCTGCTTCTTTTGCAGGGGTTGTGGTGACGTCAGAACGACGCCGAGCTCTGATTGGCTCTGATTGAAGGACAGTGGGTAGACCTCGAGGCCGCTTGCTTCGAGGTCTACCCACTATCCTTTAATCAGAACCAATCAGAGCTCGGCGTCTTTCTGACGCCGAGCTCTGACTCCGCATTAGTAGAAAGCTTCTAGCGAGGTATCGTACGTAGGTTTATCCTAATTTTATACTTTTCTAAAACACGATGCTATAATATCATACATATGACAACCATCACTTGTCATGTGTAGAAGCCGATGCGCTCTCTAAGGCAATGGCTGTAGTCCCAATTCTTCATAAAATTTTACGTGTAATGAAAGAATATACATTAAATAGCATTTAACCATACAATATAAAAATGTATACTATAGATTTTTACTAAAAATTATAAAACCAGGGTGAACTCCGTACATTAAGAGCTTGCTCACTCAAACAATATGACCCTCACGCAAATAAACGTGCGGTCGTTGGGGTGAGGCAATTTTCTGTATTTTATTGTTTCTTATTATGAAATAATCTCGAGCAATTATTTTTGATGGAACACTACTAATCCGACAGCTATCCGGATGTTGCAATCTTTTTTTAAGCAGACAGAGTGATGCGCCCGAATCTTTTCTGAACAACTCACCAATCTGACCGATCAACTCGAAGGAGATGCTCCTGCCTTGAATTTCCCAGCGGATTTGAAGATTTGCATGGAGCTGTTCGCAGTTGGGGAGCCTCGACTCGTGCTCCTGCAAGATAAACCGTAAATTGACTAAGTTATTTCTTCTTTTTTTTTAAACCTGGAAAGCACGCAATTAACGCACATGCGTCTTTGTTGACTCATTTGTTTGTGAATTCATTGAATTAAGCAACGCTTGGGGAGTTTACCTGCCAAACCAGCGAAGGGCATCTGGTACGTATACGCACCAGCGAAGGACTGAAGATGCATACATAGACCGAATGGAAATTCTTCGAAGAACTAGAAAGCCCAGTTGCACGGCGCCTTCTCTACGATGAGCCTCCGCCGAACTGTGGGCACCTCGACCGGGATTTCAACCCGTCAACAAAGAATATATTACCATCTGGTGAACAAATGCAATGTAATAAAGGGCTGTGAAGAATATAATTCTTCGCTCCAGTGTGGCTGGTGTAACCTACACCAGGTTACAAGAACGTCTCTTCCAACCACATCTAAGGCAACCTCAGACGTAAATCATTTCAAAGGTTATATAAGTATATGTTGCGTTGTGGGAAAAAGTCGGCCAAGCTGAACACGATTCTATAGCCCGTAAAATTCTGAATGCTCACTCACTTGTCGATACTATTGAATAAATACTGAAGGTGACAGTGAATGAAAAACCTTTCTTTATAGTTTAATTGTTTGGTTTAGTTGATAGTATTTAACGCCTAAAGTTCACAAGGTGCGATCAAGCATAATTCTACTCGTCACTTCTTTTGTTTCTGATGTTTCCTTAAATTTGACAAATATACAGATCCACGGAATTCAGGCACTATATCGGATTCAATCAGGAATGAAGCGTCATTTTTATCGATAAAATCCCCCTGCCCGCTTCGATCTGGATAAGCAACGTACCGGCGTGCAGTCGTGTATCACTACTGCGTGGAGCACGTTGAAGACCCCAGGCCTAGCGGCTGTGCTGCACTGGCTAAATTGCTCATCTACAGCTGGAGACAAGTCGCCCGTTGAGGCAGACTAAGTTCTAGGCTGTGAATACATTCACAACCCAACCTTTCTTTTTTCTTTTTTTTTTTTTGCCAAGGCGCATTGCGCTTTTTGATGGCTATTCTTCGAGCGCTCGCTGGAATCGGCCGTTTGTGAAGAATATACAGGGTGTGCGGAGGTAAGCAAACACACATAATTGCGGAACTTTCGGGGAGTACGTTAATACCGGTTGGTTATTGTTTTTGCTTGTTTTGAGGACACGCAGTGAGTAGCGAGTACCTTAAAATTATCACCGTCGAGTGCTAACTACAGTACCTCCTAAAAGTGACATATACGGGATCAACACGCCTCCCAATCCTTCGGTGAAAAAAAAAAATCTTGTTTTCATAGAAATGACAATCTGCCGAAAATATTGTGGGTGTAACTTCAGGACTATTTGTTCGACTGGCCTGGTTCACATATCTGAGAACGACTTACAACCTACAAATCCCTAAACGTGTTCAACTATTTCGTGAGCTGCAAGGCATCGGCGGCGGGCGCCCCTCCCTCGATACGCGCCGAGGTTCCCGGCAGGGACACCGCAGCCGGGTTGGTTTTAGCAGACAAACTTCCAAAAGTGTTTTATTGTGCTTCCTTTTGCGCGAAGCGGAGTCTCTGTAATGCACAATTGTCTAGTGTTTTGGCTTGGTTGCTTTGGCATTCAAGGTTTCTTTCTCAGATCACCGTGCACGCAGCACATTGCATTTGTACGTGCCGTAATGGCTCATCGCTTGGCGAAGATGGGCCGGTCGAGGCGCCGCATTTTCGCGTTGCGCCATCTGTCGGCAGCACATAGAAGCAGGCTAGCACTTTTATGGCCTCCGAGATCCCGAAACGCGCGTACCGTCTGCCAATGCCGTCGTCCTGCGATCACTCAGGCTCGGCGGCGTCGGTGGCGTCCCTCGTCTCGGGATAATCGAAATCGCTTCACTCGTGACATTTTGTTCGTACCGGTACGCATCGGCAACTTACAAGCACGACACTGGGGCATTTCTAGATCGTAGCTCTCACGGAATCGCTCACTAGTGAACCAAAAATCGTCGTGCACCCACCAAACACAAGGTGAACATAGGAAAACCAGAAGTATTTCTGCCCCCTTGTCACTGGCGGCCGGAAGTGGCCCCGTTCAATATACAAAGGTGCGATTGCCATTAGCTACCTTTAATCCAGACGCAGCCGGCGCTACGAGCTGATGGGACCAATCAGACAGCGTCAAAAGCGCCCCATCATTGTGCTTGTCGTGTTTCTGTACGTGTTCTATCTTCGCTTGAATTAATCATAAACAAAAAGCCCCAGTGACTTGCGTTCTTTACGGTTCTTGATTGGTCCCGTTAGCTCGTAGGCGTCGGTTGCGTCTGGACTTGAGCTGAAACAAAGTATAGGACTCTGCCGACGACACTAGGGGCGCGCATGCGCAGTAGTGGCATCCTTCGTCGCGGAGAGCATATCAGAGGGGGAAGAACGCCTAACGAAACTTCCCTCATGATTGGCAGGTGGAGGCGGGAGTCCTTACCACGGATCCCAGCTGCGAGGGCGGGATGTCCTGGCCGTGCGGGATGATGACGGAGCCGTAGTTCTCCTCCTTGGCCGCGTTCCAGACGCTCAGCCAGTCGATGTCGAACACCGTCATCTTGCCCGGGAGCGTCAGGTCGATGGTCTTCTCCTCGTACCTCTGCAGGGGCTCCAGACTGCGCAAAGAGGAAGGGCTTGGTGACGAGGTATAGGACTTGTATCGCTTGTATCATAAACAAAAGTCCGAAAAGGCGGTTCCAGAGGATTGCAAGAATGGGCAGTCGGGACAATGAATTGGCAGCGTCCAGTCCTGTGCCCTGTATGTATTTCTCTCCTCCGTGTCCCTGTGTTTCACGCTGTTTTTCATCATGAAGGTTCCAGAGACTCACACCCATGACTGCACCCTCTCAGCACCCCTAACTTTGGTGTTCTGAAACTTGCAAAAAAAAAAAAAAGTGCCGAAAATGTGTTGCGTCGCGATACAAGGTGAGAAACTGTAATATACGCCTACGTTTGTAAGACCATACAGGTACTTTGTAACTTATGCGCCCATTTCCGATCAATCAGTTGTGCCTTAACACAATTAGATTTCAACTAAACGAAGGTAACGGTAACTTAATTACTATTTGTGGGACGTTTATCTTCCCGAGATTTAGTCTTGCCCTGAGAACCAAGTCTTCACACGCTAGACATGTCGTTGTTTTAGAGGGGAAAAACACACACACAAAAGTCTGAACTCACTATCCCTTCTCGTTTGGAATCTTCTGTCCAGCGCTGTTTGGCTGTGGCCCGAGTCCGACCCAGAAGTACGTGTCTGGAGATCGAGGAAAAAGATTACAAAAAATACACACTATAATCTCAAAGCATTTGACGCCCTTTTTGGCATAAATGCTTGTCCCGAGACAAAAGAGAGCGAACGGCGGAGGTCACGTGGGCCCAAACATGCGTGCCTGCCATGTGTGGAAAGCGAAGCCTCCGGCACGTCACAGTTTCTGGGGTGCGGAGGAGAGGGAGGGGGGGGGGGGGTGTTCTTAGTGTCTTAGTTTGTCGCAAAACCTCCCTCCCCCTCCCCCTCTAACTTGGAGGGACCACGTGACAGCCGCCACATTGGCTCTCCCTAATGCGTGTCGTCACCGCGAGATTCTTGTTCCGTTATGAAAACCAAAACGAAGGGACCAATAAATTATTTACTTCGACTATACCTGTTTTCACCTCAAGAACCCCAGTAAAAGAGTCCGGCTCCTCACGGAGCATTACTAATTTCCCTCTTTTATGTTGATAATTAAGGTATATGTAGGTGAATTTTAGATTAGATATATGTAACCTTATCAAGACGTACGCGTTCCAAACGCTAAAAGCATCGCTTTTTCCTCCGACAACCAAAGCTCGTAAGAACTACTTCGCGCCGCTTATGAACAATGCACAAAACTTGCTTTTTTCTTGAGGTGAAAACGGGTATAGGTGCATTCTTTGTTGTGTTCTATGATTATTCATATAATATCATTATGTATAACGAAAAGGAAGTCAATCAATCTGTTTCTTATCCCTACTGCATTTACAGTATTGATAGGGAGTTTCCAAGATTGTATGTTTGTTTTTCCGCCTCCTACTAAGCTCTCTGCCGCCAAGACCGTGGCTGCGCCGCTAGCCCTGATTGCAGAGTTATCGAATCTCCTAGCGGATTTTGGAGAGCGTTGAGGGACGGAGCAAACGATCTACGAAAAAACCATATTAAGAAATCTTAGTCGATCGATCGTTCCGCTACCTCCGATAACGATACCCGATCAAGATGCGATGCCCACGCAAAAGGCGTCAGTTAAGTATAGGGTATCGAAATCGGAGTTATGGGGAGCGCTCTACTAGGCTCTCTATTAAGAAGTTTTGGTAAGAGCCTTCCGGTAGCTCCGGTAACAATACCCGATTCTCCGCCGGCGACTTTGCGCACACATGGTATCGTTATCGAGTATGGTTATCGGAATTGTAGGAAGTATCTACTAAAGCCACGCTATTAGGACGTTTTAGTAGGCGTTCCTGATAACTCCGATCACTCGATACCCAATACTCCGCCGGCGGTGTAGCGCATGTTTCGTATCATTATCGGAGTTATCGGAACTTCCTACTAAAACATACTATCGTTCGCCAGAGTTCCAGATCTCGTACAGCGAGCTGCAAAGGGCGTTGCGGAACGACGGCATCGACTCGCGAAAACTCCTTTAATAATCGGGGCATTCTGAACTTCTTTTCCTGCGCACGCTGAAAATGCCCAGACTGGACTCGAAGTGCGACGTGTCGCCACGGGTTCGAGAAGACGCCGACCGACCCGTGTTCTCCCCGTTGAGTAAAAGTCCGGGATCTGGATGGTCTTGGAATCGACGATGACGACGGTGCCGGACCGAACGCCCGCTCCTCGCCGAGACAGCTCCGAGATCCGCCGGGGAGACGGGGGCTCGAAACCCTCGGGAAGTAGATGTCTCCGTAGTTCGACTGCAAAAGGAAGAGAAGTGCACAAACCCTCTGTTATGACTTGACTCCATTTGTACACAGGAAAGAAAAAAAAAGAAAAAAAGATCGAGGTACACCTAAGCATTCCTTATGAGCTGTGAATGCGAAAGCATGCAAGCCGCTCGTCCGCTCCCTTTTTTGTCGGCTGCGTACTTTTCGTCGCCGGTCAGCGCGTGTGGCAGACTTGGACGTAGTTCAACTACTCTACTCAAACTACTGTAGTTTAACTACTTTTCCCAGTAACTTGGTAACTTTCAATTACAAATTTATTTGGGTAATTAGTAGTTTAATTTAACTACATTTTTTAGGTAACTTCTACTTAAGTTACTAACTACTTTCGAAATCGAGTGCTAATTTT
>JAZHYW010032290.1:0-15503 GCA_037355805.1 Ixodes ricinus | reverse complement strand
CTCGCCGAACGCTGGCCAGCCTCTCGGAGTCCACACAGAGGCTCAGAGCATGTCAAGCAAGCAATGGCGGACTGGCGTTGGCGCGGACTTTGGACAGGGGTCTATTGGAGTTGGTTTGCGCTTCGTGGTTCTCAAAGAGGCTCACTAGCACCGTTTTGTGGGTTATCTGCTATAAGTGGCATATTTGTATCATAAACAAACAAAAACGACATAAAACAGCAACTCAACCGCAGAGCACGTTCAAACCGAAACCAATCAAATCGAAGCAACCTAACGGCGGCGAGTTAACCGGCGCCATCTATCCACCGGTCGCTGACCACTGAAATGAAAGGTCTGTACTAAAGCTTTCGGTCACACTGGGGTAACTCCAGATCGTTGCAGTACAACTGACAGATCGTTTTGTAGTTTTGATTTTTTTGCGTATTTAATAGAGGCGAGTGCTCCATTAAACACGCACACAAGAAAAAAAAGGAGGGGGGGGGCAATTTTCGGTGGATGTTTACTCGCATATGAACATCCAACGTTTACCATATAAAATAGACAACAGAAAGCTGCACTAGTCGCGAAAACTCCTTCTAAAGTTATATGCAGGGTTCTGTGTTTTCGGAGTTTATTTTTCTAAAAATCTGGAGAGTATTTTTCGGAGTATGTTTTCCTCTCAAATTCTGATATTTTCGGAGCTTTTTGTTCATCGTTCGTACAGATACCGAGCTTTTTTTTATGTTCGGTGCAATTGAGCTGAAGGAACGGCAGTCAACAATTTGTTGAAACAAAATTTTCACAAACAAAACAATACGAGCATAGCCTTTCATGATATTAATTAATTTTTAGGAAGCAAACACAGTTAATTAGAATGAGTTCAAGGCACCTTAGTGATTCGGGCTCTTGGGTAGTCGAGTACCCAAGCGAGTCGGCGCGGATGGGCAAGGCACATCCTCTTACACAGGGTGGTTTATTCTACTTCAAACAGATATTTTTTGTAAAGATCTGCGAAAGGTAGACTAACGCGGTCTGTGTAGTGAGTTATACGATCAGGGGATATAATGGAAGAGGCCTATTCCCTCACGATAAGTCGGATAATTAACTAAAATGTGTGAATTGTCCTTTTTGTTAGTGAAAATAAACATAGGATCTCAATTAAAACTTTCTGAGTGCGTTATCGAAAACCGCCACATCAGTCAATTTTAGAGAAATTTCAAGCAGGTGGTAAGCGCATGGGAGCCGCTAAATATTCCACTCGCGCAACAGGTGCACCGCTGGCGGTCGAAATAAGCGGATGATAATCTTTTCATCCACTATTTTCGGACTGCTAGCTTCGCGCCCGTTACAGGTGGAAACTTTAGAGGCACTACGTTTACAAGGTTTGTTTTAAGACGAAGTCTGTGATTGTCTATCATTTTTACCCCAATCTTGGGTTGTTCGTTATGGAGTTAGTTCATCAGCTTCAGCTTGCTTAATTTTTTTCGTTTCACTTTTATGTTTTGTTTAGCGCGTGGTTTTTTATGTTTGACGATCGCAGGATTTGACAATTAAGCAGAGAAAACACGTCGGGGAATCGAACCCCGGTCTCCCGCGTGACAGGCGGGGATACTGACCACTATACTAACGAGGAAAGACGTGCGTATAGAAAAACCGATAGAATTAAAGATATAACAGACTTATTTCCGATGTTTTCCAGTTTTCTACTGCTTGTAAACGCCTTATTTTTTACGGGCTCAATATTTCGCGATTTAGATCAAAGCCGAACTTTTGGAATAATTCTCGTGTTCTAATTTTCGCGACGCGGTGGGATCTCAACTATAGATTCCAGTATGTTTCCACTTACCGGGATTGTTCGCGGACCCTATTTTTCGCGCATTGCAGGTGATGCGCGAAATTTCGAAAATTAGGTTCTCGCGAAAATTAAGCCGTTTACAGTAATGTGTAACTTTTTTTACAACAACACAATAATATCATCAATATGACAACCTGCCATTTGTAGTATATAGGAGCCAGTGCGCTTCCAAAAGCAGATAGACTCAGAATCATCTGAGCATCTCGACCGGCACAAACTAAAGCCCCTTGGTGTGTTTGTGTTCGTTTTACAAGTAGCGTCAAACGCGCGAATGCACGACGTCCGTGCCTCGTGCGGACTTGCAAGCAAATGGCGGCATAAAATGAGCGTCTTTTGGAAGCAATGGCGGCGGAGCTTTCGCTCCGAGATCGTGTCTTGCCCGTTCGCAGAACAATGGTTGACCGTACTCGTAAGAAATGCCAAAGCGTGAATTTTATCATAGGACTTTAGTGCAAACAGATAAATGCGTAGCAGGACGTAGTTTCTAGCAAAGTTTTGCAATTCTACGCTAATTTTATACATTTCTAAAAGAACGTTGTTATAATATCATAAACACGCCAACCATAGTTGTCATGTGTAATTGCCGAGCTCTTCCGAAAGTAATAGATTCACTATTCTTTGTAGCATTCATATGACAAACCCTGAAGGTAAAGATTAGTATGCGGAGCGCAAGTTCGTCTGCTTCTTTTGCAGGGGTTGTGGTGACGTCAGAAAGACGCCGAGCTCTGATTGGCTCTGGTTGAAGGATAGAGGGTAGACCTCGAGGCAACTTGCTTTGAGGTCTACCCACTATCCTTCAATCAAAACCAATCAGAGCTCGGCGTCTTTCTGACGTCACCATACCCCTGCAAAAGAAGCAGACTGAACTTGCGCTCCGCATTAGTAGAAAGCTTCTAGCGAGCTATTCGTAGGTTTATGCTAATTTTATACTTTTCTAAAACACGACGCTATAATTTCATACATATGACAACCATCACTTGTCATGTGTAGAAGCCGATGCGCTTTCTAAGGCAATGGCTGTAGTCCCAATTTTTCATAAAATTTTACGTGTAATGAAAGAATATACATTAAATTGCATTTAACCATACAATATAAAAATTTCTACTATAGATTTCTACTAAAAATTATAAAACTAGGGTAAACTCCATACATTAAGAGCTTGCTCACTCAAACAAAATGACCCTCACGCAAATAAACGTGCGGTCGTTGGGGTGAGGGCAATTTTCTGTATTTTATTGTCACTTATTATGAAATCATCTCGAGCAATTATTTTTGATGGAACACTACTAAACCGACAGCTATCGGGATGTTGCAATATTTTTTAAGCATGATAGCGACAGAGTGATGCGCCCGAAACCTTTTCTGAACAACTCACCAATCTGACCGATCAACTCGAAGGAGATGCTCCTGCCTTGAATTTCCCAGCGGATTTGAAGATTTGCATGAAGCTGTTCGCAGTTGGGGAGCCTCGACTCGTGCTCCTGCAAGATAAACCGTAAATTGACTAAGTTATTTCTTTCTTTTTTTAAAACCCGGAAAGCACGCAACCAACGCACATGTGTCTTTGTTGACTCGTTTGTTCGTGAATTCATGGAAATAATTAACGCTTGGGGGTTTTACCTGCCAAAACAGGGAAGGGCATCTGGTACGTATACACACCAGCGAAGGACTGAATATGCATACATAGACCGAATGGAAACCCTTCGAAGCACTAGAGAAAGCCCAGTTGCACGGCGCCTTCTCTGCGATGAGCCTCCGCCGAACTGTGGGCACCTCGACCGGGATTTCAACCCGTCAACAAAGAATATATTACCATTTGGTGAACAAATGCAATGTAACAAAGAGCTTGTAAAGAATATAATTCTTCGCTCCAGTGTGGCTGGTGCAACCTACACCAGGTTACAAGAAGGTGTCTTCCAACCACATCTAAGGCAACCTCAGACGTAAATCATTTCAAAAGTTATATATACGTTGCGTTGTGGGAAAAAGGCGGTCAAGCGGAACACGATTTTATAGCCCGTAAATTCTGTATGCTCACTCACTTGTCGATACTATAGAATAAATACTGAAGGTGACAGTGAATGAAAATCTTTCTTTATAGTTTAATTATTTCGTTTAGGTGATAGTATTTAACGCCTAAAGTTCACAAGGTGCGATCAAGCATAACACTACTTGTGACATCTTTTGTTTGTGACGTTTGCCATAAATTTGACAAATATACAGATCTACGGAATTCAGGCACTATATCGGATTCAATCAGGAGTAAAGCGTCATTTTTACGGATAAAATCTCCTCGTTGACTTTCAATCCGTCACTGGGATTTACGGAATTGTATCGCTAAACCTCGTGCTCAGCATTTCGGCGCAGGTCGCTATCGTGTGTCTAAATATAGTATGTGACTCCTCTTTTTCTGATTCGACGTATAGGCAGTGTTCTGTTAAGACCCTTATACCCCAGTGTAGAAAAAAACGCACTTTAATGACGCTGACAATTCGAGACCGTCTTATTCAAACCTAAATGGGCAACAATCTTATTTGAAACCTACCAATGAAAGCAATATGGGAAGGCTCGGGGTATACTTGCAACCTTTCTTGTAATATTCATACTTAATACGTAATTAACAGTGCTAACCGTATGTTTGATGCTTAAAAATAAATTTCTTTCGCTCTTCGTCTTCATTAAAACTAACCATGTACAAAGCCCTAATCCGTCCAAAACTAGAATATGCTGCTGCTCTGTGGGACCTTGTTCACTCGTCAATAATTGCTCTTATTGAATTCATACAAAACCGCTCAGATCGTTTCATATTGGAAAACTATCATCGCATTCGCACTCAAGCGTTTCTACCATGGAAAATATTTTGTCTGCCGTTACTAATTCACCGCCGAAAAATCTCTCGTTTGTGTTTTCATAAAATATTTCATCAAAATGTTACCCTTTGTCACAAACTAATTACTCCACCATTCGACATATGTGCTCACATTGATCATAACCATAAGGTTGTATTCCAAATTTTAAAACGTCATTATTTCAATATTCTTTTTATGCCACAGACATCTACAGACTGGGACCATCGGAGGGGATCAGAGGGGGATCGGAGGGGATCGGTGGCCTAGTGGTCTATAGTTGGTTACAAGTTAAGAAGGTAGGAGAAGCTCCCCCACAAGCGTGGTGCGCCGGTTTCAAATCCCTCCGCAATCGAAAGAAGAGTTCACTGGAAACGCTCCTTGTTCCGCTTCAATGGATAGATAATGGCCACAGAGTGGTGCCAACTTGTGTCCGACCCCCACTTTTTAAGAAAGCGACCTTTGTATTCATCGGAGAGGGAACCGAGCCCCTGAAAGCAGCCTTTGTATCAATCGGAGGGGGAAGCTAATCCTCGAAAGTCGTCTTTGTTTCGATCGGAGGGAAGACTCTAATCTCCCTCTCGTGGCTTCCAGAATGCTAAGTCAAAGTCGAAAGATAAAGCAAATATGTACAGAAAGACAAGACCCTCCTCGCGCGTTGGCCGCGACATCACGGAAACGATGGGACGCTATTGGGTGCGGAGGTGGCGGAGGGATATATGATTCCCCTTGAGGGGCATTTGCCGCTACCTTCTTGACTTGTAACCTAATATAGTCGGTTACAAGTTAAAAAGGTAGGAGAAGCTCCTCCCACAAGCGTGGTGCGCCGGTTTCAAATCCCTCCGCAATCGAAAGAAGAGTTCACTGGAAACGCTCCTTGTTCCGCTTCAATGGATAGATAATGGCCACAGAGTGGTGCCAACTTGTCTCCGACCCCACTTTTTAAGAAAGCGACCTTTGTATTCATCGGAGAGGGAACCGAGCCCCTGAAAGCAGCCTTTGTATCAATCGGAGGGGAAGCTAATCCCCGAAAGTCGTCTTTGTTTCCATCGGAGGGGGAAGACTCTAATCTCCCTCTCGTGGCTTCCACAATGCTAAGTCAAAGTCGAAAGATAAAGCAAATATGTACAGAAAGGCAAGACCCTCCTCGCGCGTTGGCCGCGACGTCACGGAAACGATGGGACGCTATTGGATGCGGAGGTGGCGGAGGGATATATGATTCCCTTTGAGGGGCATTTGCCGCTACCTTCTTGACTTGTAACCTAGTATAGTCGGTTACAAGTCGCAAGGTAGGAGAAGCTCCTCCCACAAGCGTGGTGCGCCGGTTTCAACCCTCACAGACGAAAGAAGAGTTCACTCGGGAAACGCTCATTGTTCCACTTCAATGGATAGATGATGGCCATTAGAGGTGCCAACTTGTATCCAACCTCACTTTTTAAGAAAGCGACCTTTGTATTCATCGGAGAGGGAACCGAGCCTGAAAGCAGCCTTGCATCCATCGGAGAACCTGTCGTCGAAGTCGTGCTGTTTCCATCGGAGAGGGGAAGACCTCAATCTCCCTCTCGTGGCTTCATAATGCTAAGTCAAAGTCGAAAGATAAAGCAAATATGTACAGAAAGGCAAGACTCTCCTCGCGCGTTGGCCGCGACGTCACGAAACGATGGGATCGCTATTGGAGTGCGGAGGTGGTGGCAGGGATATATGATTCCTTGGGGGCATGCAGCCGTCGCCTTTCGACTTGTAACCTAATATAGTCGGTTACAGTTAAGAAGGTGGAGAAGCTCCTCCCACAAGCGTGGTGCGACTGGTTTCGAAATCCCTCCGTAATCGAAAGAAGAGTTCGCGAAACGCTCCTTGTTCCGCTTCAATGACAGATGATCAGCACAGAGTGATGTAACTGTATCCGACCCCCCACTCTTTAAGAAACGACTATTGTATTCATCGGAGAACCGAGCTCTTGAAAGCAGCCTGTGTATCAATCGGAGGGGGAAGCTATCCTCGAAGTCGTCTTCGTTTCCATCGGAGGGGGAAGACTCTAATCTCCCTCTCGTGGCTTCCATAATGCTGAGTCAAGGTCGAAAGATAAAGCAAATTTCACAGCAAGGCAAGACCTCTCACGCGTTGGCCGACGATTTCACGGAAACCGGATGGGACGCTATTGGGTGCGGAGGTGGCGGAGGGATATTACAGATTCCCCTTGAGGCGATTTGCCACTACCTCTGCTGACTTGTAACCTCATAGTCGGTTGCAAGCGTTAGAGAAGCCAGACCCCACAAGCGTGGTGCGCCGGTTTCACATCCCTCCGCAACCGAAACCCAAGATTTCACTGGAAACGCTCTGTTCCATTTCAATGGATAGATACTACAGATTGGTGCCAACTTGTCTCCGACCCCACTACTTTAAGAAAGACGACCTGTAATTCATCGAGAGGCGAGCCCCCGAAAAGCAGCCTTTGCTATCAATCAGAAAACTCGCCGAAAGTCGTCTTGTTGCAACGAGAGGTGTAAAGTCTTCCCACCCCTCTCGTGGCTTCCAGAATGCTAAGTCAAAGTCGAAAGATAAAGCAACTCTGTGCAGAAAGGGGCAGACCCTCTCAGCGTTGGCCGCGACGTCACCCGGAAACGATGGGACGCTATTGGGTGCGGAGGTGGCGGAGTGATATAGGATTCCCTTTGAGTGGGCATTTGCACGCTACTTTCTTGACTTGTAACCCACTATATGCGCACACCAGCTCGGAGCACGAGGGCAGGACCTGGGTTCTAACTCCTTACGCTCTGCCCGTTTCGATCTGGATAAACAACGTAACGGCGGCAGTCGTCTGTCACTACTGCGTGGTGACGTTGAAGACCCCAGGCTAGCGGCTGTACTGCACCGCCTAGCTTGCTCATCTACAGCTGGGAGACAAGTCGCCCGTTGAGGCATACTAAGTTCTAGGCTGTTAATACGCACACAACCCAATCTTTCTTTTCTTTTTTTTCTTTTTTGGCGCATCGCGCTTTGATGACATACTCTTCGAGCGCTCTGCTGGAATCGGCCGTTTGTGAAGAAGAATATACAGGGTGTGCGGAGGCAAACAAAAACACATAATTGCGGAACTTTCGAGGAGTATGTTAATTCCGGTTGGCTATTGTTTTTGCTTGTTTTTGAGGACACGCAGTAGTAGCGAGTATCTTAAAAGTATCACCGTCGAGTGCTAACTGCGGTACCTCCTAAAAGTGACATATACTGGGATCGACCACCTCCGGGTCCTTAGTAGAAAAAAAAAAAGCACTTGTTTTAATAGAAATGACAATCTGCCGAAAATAATGCGGATGCAACTTCAGGACTCATTTGTTCGACTGGCCTGGTTCACATATCTGAGAACGACTTACAACCTACAAATCCCTAAACTCGTTCAACTATTTCGTGAGCTGCAAGGCATCAGCGGCGGGCGCCCCTCCTCGATACGCTGAGGTTCCCGGCAGAGGTCTGCCCAGCCGGGTTGGTTTTAGCAGACAAACTTCCAAAAGTGTTTTATTGTGCTTCCTTTGCGCGAAGCGAGTCTCTGTAATGCACAATTGTCTAGTGTTTTAGCTTGGCTGCTTTGGTATTCAAGGTTTCTTTCTCAGATCACCGTGCACATTGCATTTGTACGTGCCGTAATGGCTCATCGTTTGACGAAGATGGTCCGGTTCAGGCGCCGCATTTTCGCGTTGCGCCATCTGTCGGCAGCACAAAGAAGCAGGCTAGCACTTTCATGGCCTCGAGATCCGGAAGCGCCCGCACTGTCTGCCAATGCCGTCGTCCTGCGATCACCCAGTCGGCGGCGTCGGTGGCGTCCCTCGGCTCGTTATAATCGAAATCGCTTCACTCGTGACATTTTGTTCGTACCGGTACGCATCGGCAACTTACAAGCACGACACTGGGGCATTTCTCAGATCGTAGCTCTCACGGAATCGCTCACTAGTGAACCAAAAAGAAAATCGTCGCGCACCCACCAAACACAAGGTGAACATAGGAAAACCGGAAGTATTTCTGTCCCCCTTGTACATGGCGGCCGGAAGTAGGCCCCCGTTCAATATACAAAGAAAGGTGCGATTGCCATTAGCTGCCTTTAATCCAGACGCAGCCGGCGCTACGAGCTGATGGGAACCAATCAGACAGCGGCCAAAAGCGCCCCATCGTTGTGTTTGTCGTGTTTCTGTACGTGTTCTATCTTCGCTTGAATTAATCATAAACAAAAAAGCCCAGTGACTTGCGTTCTTTACGGTGCTTGATTGGTCCCATTAGCTCGTAGCGTCGCCTGCGTCTGGACCTGAGCTGAAACAAAGTATAGAACTCTGCCGACGACGCTAAGGGTGCGCATGCGCAGTAGTGGCACCTTCGTTGCGGAGAGCATAATCAGAGGGGGAAGAACGCCCTACAAAAGCTCCCTGATGATTGGCAGGTGGAGGCAGGAGTCTTTACCACGGAGCCCAGTTGCGAGGGCGGATGTCCTGGCCGTGCGGGATGATGACGGAGCCGTGGATTCTCCTCCTCTGGCCGCGTTCCAGACGCTCAGCCAGTCGATGTCGAACACCGTCATCTGCCCGGGAGCGTCAGGTCGATGGTCTTCTCCTCGACGCCTCTGCAGGGGCTCCAGACTGCACAAAGAGGAAGGACTTGTGACGAGGTATCGGATTTGTATCGCTTGTATCACACACAAAACTCTGAAAAGCCTGTTCCAGAGACTCACACCCATGACACACCATCTCAAGCACCCCTATTTCAAGTTTTCTGAAAGTTACCAAAAAATGTGTAGAAAGGTGTGGCGTCGCAATACGAGGTGAGAAACTGTAATAGACGCCTACGTTTGTACGACCATAGCGGTACTTCGTAACTTATAAGAACATTTTCCGTTCAATCAGTTGTTCTTTAACACAACTAGATTTCAACTCAGCGAAGGTAACGGTAACTAATCACTATTTGTAGGACGTTTATCTTCCCGAGATTTAGTCTTGTCCTGAGAACCAAGTCTTCACACGCTCGACATGTCGTTGTTTAGGGGGACAAACACACACAAAATTCTGAACTCACTATCCCTTCTCGTTTGGAATCTTCTGTCCAGCGCTGTTTGGCTGTGGCCCGAGTCCGACCCAGAAGTACGTATCTGGAGATCAAGGAAAACAGGATTACAAAAATACACACTATAATCTCAAAGCATTTACGCACTTATTACATAAATGCTTGTCCCGGGACAAACGAGAGCATACGGCGGAGGCCACGTGGGCCCAAAAATGTGCCAATTTCATGTCCTTGAATGAGAGCAGACGACGAAGCCTCCGCCACGTCACAGTTTCTGGGGAGCGCTCCCCAGAAATCCCCCATTTATCCGTTAATGGGGGGAGGGGGGATTCTAGTTGTGTCTTGGTTTGTCACGCAACCCCCCCCACCCCTCTAATTTGGGGGACCGTGACAACCGCCACAGTGGCGGTCCTAATACATGTCGTCATCGCGAGATTCTCGCTCCGTGCTGCAAACCGAAAACAGAAGGGACGCAAGAATAAATTATTTACGTCGACTAGGTGCATCACTTTGTTGTGTTCGATGATTATTCATGTAATAGCCGTAATTATTAAAAAAGAAGTCTATCAATGTGTTTTTTATCCCTACTGTGTTTACAGTATTCATAAGAGTTTCCGAATATTTTTTTCTCCTCTACGAGCTCTTTGCGACAAAGACGAGGCTACGCCACCAGCCTGACCGCAGAGTTATCGAATCTCCTAGCGCGTTTAGGAGAGCGTTAAAGGACGGCGCGAACGATCTACGAAAACTCCCTAATAGAAAGTCTTAGTCGATCGATCGTTCCGCTATTTCCAATAACGATACCCGATCAAGATGCGATGCCTACCCAAAGGCGTCAGCGGAGTATAAGGTATCGTAATCGGAGTTATCGGAGCGCTTACTACAAGACTAAGATGGTTTAGTAGCGCCTTCCGGTAACTCCGGCAACAATACCCGATTCTCCACCGGCGACTTTGTGCGCATGGTATCGTTATTTTGTATGGTTATCAGAGTTATCGGAACGTCCTACTAAAACATCCTATCATTCGCAGAGTTCCAGATCTCGTATAGCGAGCTGCAAAGGGCGTTGCGGAACGACGGCATCGACTCGCGGAAACTCCTTTAATGATCGAGGCGTTCTGAACTTGATTTCTAGTGCACGCTGAAAATGCCCAGACTGGATTTGAAGTGCGACGTGTCGCCACGGGTTCGAGAAGACGCCGACCGACCCGTGTTCTCCCCGTTGAAGTGAAGTCCGGGATCTGGATGGTCTTAGGTCTACGATGACGACGGTGCCGGACCGAACGCCCGCTCCTCGCCGAGACAGTTCCGAGATCCGCCTGGGAGACGGGGGCTCGAAACCCTCGGGGAAGTAGATGTCTCCGTAGTTAGACTGCAAAAGTAAGAGAAGTGCACAAACCCTCTGTTATGACTCGACTCCATTTGTACACAGGAAAAAATATGCCTGCATCCTTATAAGGGTGCAAATCAACTTGACTCGGGGCTCCCCAAAAGACACGGTGTCCACTGCAGACATGAAGACAAAATTATTTGCGGCCACGCATCGAGTATATTCGCGGCACGTTTGCTTCAAACTATGGTGCCTGCGTCTCCGACTGGTGCGTCTACCACCCCGCGTCCCCAAAAGTGGTCCCTCCATTTCCGCCTGATGACGTCATTCAAGTGTCATGCTGTCGCCAGTCTCGATCCTGGCGGTGTCCCAACAACTGTGGTGGATGTGGCAGACGCCTGTTCTGCTGCAGGTCGCTCTCTAGTGGTGGCCAGTACACAGAAGCTTTGACAGCCAGAAGTTGGGACGCATGACGACGTGAACACTGCATTCAAACAATAGCTTGATTGCAGTAAGTTCAGCACCAGTAGTAACTACATTATCAACGCTGCAATTGTCAACATGATTAATCGAACTTATGAAAACGATGATTATTAAATTCTAGTTAATTAGCCTAACGATCTACATTTGCTTTGCTCGGGGTGTTGAATTAAGAGACTGGGGGCTATTCCAAGAGACAATTCAAATAGTGTATTGACTACGAGTAACTCCCTGAGGTTCAGATGGCCAGCCACCGGACACTCGTGATCTTCCTGCGGTCTGGCAGGTGCAGGTAGATGTCCTTGTCCGTGCACGGCTGCAGCTTGGTCCTGTGGCGAAGCAACCGGAAGCAACAAATGCGTGAAACCATTGCCCGTTCGATAGACCTATTGCAAAATTACCCAATCATCAAGGAGAATGCGGGATTGGCGTTTTCCCACGCGCCACACGCGCACGCCTTCCGCGTAGAAAAGATTCGAAGTAAATAACAAAATAAAGCGTTGACGGACACGTGCAAGATGCCATTTGTTTTAGGCATTTGCTTGCAGACATATAAATGACTTTATAAAGTGAGATCATTTGACACATGCGGCGACCACTAATTCGCATTACATGTCACCTTTTTTAATCACTTCCATTCCACGCGTAACGTCACGTTTCACGTGAGCGTTGTGAGTTGTTTGAAATTCCCGCACGAGGCCATGTGTCTGTGACGTCACGACCTTATCGACCAATCAGGAGTTTCCCCTCACGACGCCACCGACATCCGTCTTTCTACGGCACGAGCTTCTTAACACTATCGCGTTATAGGCGGAGTGAGCTCGGTACAGAAAGCTTGTAAGGCGGGAGACTTGGAAGAAGAACAGGGGCTTAACGAAAGAGTAAAACAGGTGATTCAAAAAAGTTGGGACAGCTGAGGGTAGTGAGAGAGAAATATATGAATACGAAGAGTAGAAAAAAAGATAAATAAATATATTTTGAAGAAACAAAAACGTTGCTG
This sequence comes from Ixodes ricinus, assembly GCA_037355805.1. NCBI lineage: Eukaryota > Metazoa > Arthropoda > Arachnida > Ixodida > Ixodidae > Ixodes > Ixodes ricinus. Next base: position 2,970 of record JAZHYW010032290.1, on the reverse strand, counting down.
TTTTTCACATAGCTAAAGTTGACTTGCTGGAAGAAATACTCGCGAGACAGACTTCTATAGCAGCCAATAGTATCGTGTTTGCATTTGTTTTTCTACTTGAAGTAATCAGGCTGGTCATTTGTTTTACCTTCTGTAGTAATTAAATTGACGGTAATCGTCTCCTGGTGCGTGGAGCACAAGATAAAATTGGAACAGATAAAGAACTTTAAGATACAACTGGACATTTATTTTAAAAACTAGGAAACACACCGCAAATTTTACACTACTCAGCGAACTGTATAAAAGATTATGGCGCACCGTGCATTCACGAGGGCGCCTATCAAACCATTTAGCAGTCTTGGCCGCTGGGCAGCTATTTAGTTGCCTCGCCTCAGACACGGTCACGTGGTCGTGTCGCCGCGGGATTGATCGGGATCTCGAATTCGGCTCCCGACGGGCCGCTTTCTCTCCTAGCCACTGGATGGCGCTGCAGACGCCCCCATGGCGGGCGAGGAGAAAACCTCCTCGCCCATCGGTCGATATTGTCGGGTAACCGGGAGGCAAGAGCCTCTTAGGATTCCGGCCGGCGCTCAAGAAAGGCGAGTGCTAGCAACTGCTCTCGGGCAATAGCGGGACACGAGGCCTAGAGGCCCTCTTTGTGTTAAGCTTTGGGCTTAACGTACGTTTGTAAATATTTGAGTAATGTCGCGTGTGTTTGTAGTATAGATTGAGTGTTTTGTAGCGTTGCGTTTTTATGTACCAATAAACGGGGAGCGGAATCCCGCTCCCGTGAAAGAACCAGGCTGGACTCTGGTTGTTGACGGACCACGTGGGGAACGGCGTATCGGCGGCGGTACGCGAATTCCCACAAATGGCGCCCAACGTGCGTTAAGCCCGAACCGCTTACGACCACATAGAGAGCTCTACAGAGCCTCATGCTCCACTACTGCCCGAGAGCAGTTGCTAGCACTCGCCTTTCTTGAGCTCGCCGGAATCCATAAGATGCTCTTGCCTCCCGGTTACCCGATCAATATCGACCGATGGGCGAGGAGGTTTCTCCTCGCCCGCCATGGGGCGTCTGCAGCGCCATCCAGTGGCTAGGAGAGAAAGCGGCCCGTCGGGAGCCGAATTCGAGATCCCGATCGATCCCGCGGCGACACGACCACGTGATCGTGTCTGAGGCGAGGCAACTAAATAGCTGCCCAGCGTCCAAGACGGCTAAATGGTTTGATAGGCGCCCTCGTGAATGCACGGTGCGCCATACTCCCCTCTCCTAAAAATCGAAGTACGCCGGGATTCCGACGTACGGCTAGGCTGCTCGGGAACACCGTCGTTGTTTGGCCTGGAAACCCCCACACGCACACCCACACCACTGGTCCCATGGGTCGTCCTCACTGAGGTCCATCAGTTCGCCTGAGGCCTGGGGTTCGCGGCCACCGCACACCTCACAGTAGACTGTGTCGACTTCGGCTTGGCGGCGGCCTCCGGGGCAACAGGGTGCCGCTGAACGCCGTGCGGGCGAGGATGAAAACCTGGCCTCGCCCATCGGTCAGATATTGTCGGGTAACCGGAGGCACGAGCCTCTTCGGATTCCGACCGAGCGCTCAAGAAAGAGCGAGCGCCTAGCGGACGTGCTCTCTGCAATCGCGGGACTACGAGGCTTCGATCCTCATTGAGTTAAGCTTTGGGCTTAACGTACGTTTGTAAGTATGTGCGCAGGATCGTCGCGTGTGATGTTGTACTATCAGATTGAGCGTTTTGCGGCCGTTGCGTTTTTATCGTACTTCAATGCGGGGAGCGGAATTCCGCTCCCGTGAAAGACCCAGGCTGGACTCTGGTTGTTCACGGTCCACTTGGGGAACGGCGTATCGGCCGCTGGACGTCGATTCGCCCAGTGGCCGCCCACTTGGGGCCAACCTGTGCCACCGAGATGAACGTCTCCTGGCAGTCGATCGAACGTGACGGTCGCCGTTCGGACGAACACCAGCCTGGGCTCAACTCTTCATCTTCGGGCAGCGTATTCCCGGCCGGAACCACAGCTGGGGAGCCTCGTTGGACGTCCGCGACGCCACGCAGGACGCCGGGGTGCAGTTCTCAATGACATTGAACTTCCAGCCCCGCATCGCTCCGGGAGGGCCGTCACAGCTGGGTCACAACCACAGTCCCTCTCCGGTGCACCACTCCATATGGGAGGCCAGTCTCATGGTGGCCAGGCACACTCTTCAAGGACCCCGTTGCCCCGGAGGCCGCCGCCAAGCCGAAGTCGACACAGTCTACTGTGAGGTGTGCGGTGGCCGCGAACCCCAGGCCTCAGGCGAACTGATGGACCTCAGTGAGGACGACCCATGGGACCAGTGGTGTGGGTGTGCGTGTAGGGGGTTTCCAGGCCAAACAACGACGGTGTTCCCGAGCAGCCTAGCCGTACGTCGGAATCCCGGCGTACTTCGATTTTTAGGAGAGGGGAGTATGGCGCACCGTGCATTCACGAGGGCGCCTATCAAACCATTTAGCAGTCTTGGCCGCTGGGCAGCTATTTAGTTGCCTCGCCTCAGACACGGTCACGTGGTCGTGTCGCTGCGGGATTGATCGGGATCTCGAATTCGGCTCCCGACGGGCCGCTTTCTCTCCTAGCCACTGGATGGCGCTGCAGACGCCCCCATGGCGGGCGAGGAGAAAACCTCCTCGCCCATCGGTCGATATTGTCGGGTAACCGGGAGGCAAGAGCCTCTTAGGATTCCGGCCGGCGCTCAAGAAAGGCGAGTGCTAGCAACTGCTCTCGGGCAATAGCGGGACACGAGGCCTAGAGGCCCTCTTTGTGTTAAGCTTTGGGCTTAACGTACGTTTGTAAATATTTGAGTAATGTCGCGTGTGTTTGTAGTATAGATTGAGTGTTTTGTAGCGTTGCGTTTTTATGTACCAATAAACGGGGAGCGGAATCCCGCTCCCGTGAAAGAACCAGGCTGGACTCTGGTTGTTGACGGACCACGTGGG
>JAZHYW010032288.1:0-31187 GCA_037355805.1 Ixodes ricinus | reverse complement strand
TTACTTCGTTCAGTTGTATTATTCTTCCCGTATCTCTTGACTAGACTGATTTTTGAAGTGTCAGAACTAACTCTTGCCAAAGCAATTATATGAATGGGTCAAATAAACATACAGAATCACTGAGAATGGTATAAAAACTGAGTACAGGGGGGGGGGATGGATAAGATTATTTCGCAAAATATTTTTACAAAAAAGGGGGTGAGGGTTACACGAGTGCTGTCTTCATCATAAATTTATCAGGCTCAGCCAGAAATTAGATGAGGGATACTCGTCATGCTAAACATTCATAAATAACTAAAATATCTTTATTAACTTTTGTTAAACTACACTAAAATATGCCGCTTAGCGTCATACTTGACATGCTTACTTAACTAAAATATGTCAATTAAAGCCACGTTTATACTCAATAATAAAACAAATATTAATTAACTTTTTAATAATTGATTTTATTTGTCATATAGGAAGTGAAATCTTGACGGGAACTATTATATTAGAGGCCACACCAAATCAGACAATTTGCGAAAGGTAATGTTTTTTTAGATAATATTTGTTAAAATTTCGCGTTTCATTCACTCAATTTAAAAATTACGCTTAAAAGAGAGTGCTTAGTAAGTTCAGCTTCTCAGGAATTGACTTCTTGGAAGAGTCGAAGCGACAGTCTTTCAGTCATCGTTCGATCACTTGTATTGTGGGCGCAACCACCCCGGTTGTTCTGTCGAGATCCTGACGACATAATTGAAAGACTACGTTACTCTCCAAGACCAACTCTTCTGTGCGGTATTTTGGTCGTGTGTCAAGATGGTGCTAACCATTAACGGAGAAATGGTCTCCACAAACCCCGCCTACTGAACAGCCCATTTGCGGGCGGGTTTCTCAAGCTCTGATGAGTCCCCTAGACACTCGTAAATGGGGCTGTTTTCTTTATTTTTAAGGTTCCAACCGAAACTTCTAGCTTGTCTTGAAAACGCAGGCTTGTAACGGGCACAACTATAATTTGATTCAAATCTCATCAGGCCGAGAATGAACTACATTCTAAATGTTGCCCTTGTATCTGAGATTCCCGCAGACATCTCGTAGACTACATTGCGGCTTAAAATATATTTTAACTTAGAACTGAAGCCGGAGAATGCAACAGTCAACGTTATTTGAACATGTGGAATGTCATACTAAGCAGTGTCACGTTGCAGATTTTGTTTATGTCATCATTTCTTTTTTGGCCGCGTCATTCGCCTAAGTTCATGTCTATATCAAATTGATTGTCATATCCTCTGTCGAAGTAGAGGCTCGCATGCATTTTCAGAACGTTTCGTCGGATTTTGTACAGTAGTTTCTGTTTCTCACATCACACTTAAAAGCATCAATCTAAAATAATTTGCACGGACTATTATATGAATGGTTATTCTAAATTATTTAAAGTTCACTGTTACAGTTTTGCAGGTGTAAGTTTAGAACTGTAAGGAAAAAGGATAAGATAATCCATTACTATAACGCACGCAGGCGCACGCAAAGTGCATTTCACGTAACACTGAGTGGCTGCCAGCTAATAAAAAAAAATATTAAGGCAAAAAAGAAGACGGGGTAAAAAGATGGATGTGTCAAGTCCCCTTCCAGTGCGTTTATCTGGCATGAAATTCGACTGTTTCACGAAGGGTCAATGTTACCTGTGTACATCTCACGAGTGTTTTTTTTTTTTTGCTTTAACGGCATTGATTCTTGCGAAGAAAAGAAGGTAAGTACAGACGAGTTGTAAGTCCGCACTTTCTTTTTTGTGTTTTCGGGTGTGCCTTCTTATTGTCCTAAGGTCCAATTTTGGGTCACGACGACGGCTAAAGCGAGATCTAACATGCCTCTCGCGGAGCAAGCCGGATAGTGTCTCGTAGAAGGTTCGTCTGCTAACGTGAGCGAAGAACACGGTTCGTCTGCTAAGGCGTGTCATTCGCAGCCGGAAATAAAAAAGAAACATCGTCCACTGTCTTCTACAAGACCGGAAAAATGTTTATCGTTTTGCTACGAACCGAGCACCGAGGAGAAGTGAATCGGACGATACTCAGAAACTCTAATTATCTGCTAATTTTTATTTTGGAAACCATTGACACCCCGTGCTTATTTCGCGAATCTCGACTTGTTTTGCTGCCATACACCAGCTGACATTGACTGGTGGATGGAGGAGTAGTAAAGGTAATCACATCACAGGCCGGAAAACCGCCCTCGCTTTTTGTATGTTGGTGGGACGTTAATTCTCATCAAAACTTTGAACGATTGTGAAATTGCGAAATGATCAAACATGCCTCATTGGTTGATTTCGCGCAAGGTGAGGCGCCACATCCAATCAAAAGCTCAGAACGCTCTCTTTTGCATTAACCAAAACCGGACCTCTGATGTTTTTTGCGTTAATTGTATCAGCCTATGACTGCACTTATGCAGCTGAAATCGTCTACTAAATTCGAGATAAATTCAGGTTGTTTTATTACCGGAAGAACACTCTCTTTGTGGTGATTAATTGATAATAGTCTGTCTTCGCGGTTTGCAAAAAGAAATTATTGTGCATCCAGAAATAAACCGACTCTTTAAAATATGTCCTTGAAAAGGAAATAACTTCTTAAAGTTAGAGTTTATTCGTTGTTGTTGTTTTTTTTTTTGTCACTATGTACCGGTCGCCTCATATATGGATTATACAGACGGCAGTATATAAACGTTCTCCAAGAAATCAATTAAGCATGCTCCTTTACCTGTAGATCGATGAAACGGTTGTAGTGTACATCTACCGCATGTCTCATCGATTTCCATTTTTGATCATCCAATAGCGGGCAAAAATAGTCGACCAATTTTGCCCTGACAATTTGTATTTATCAAGACTCGAAACCGTTTAAGCAGTTTAAAGGTGCACTGATGTTAATCTCAAGAGCACTTAAACTATAAATGTCGACTAAGTGAGGTTATGGGCTCAATTAGTCCTATGAACGATGTTCGAGTTTTGTAATCGGTCTCGAAGGCCCGGACATCAAGATTTTGGGGCCACAAATTCGAACGCTATAAAGACGGCGCCATACATCACAAAATAATCTTCTTTTCTTTTTCGTCGTGATGCATTTTATTTAATAATCCAGTTATCGGGCGTTACATTCCCAACAATCGGAAGCTTTATCGGTCCTTTTTTCTTTAATAATTAATTTATCTGTTCATTTTACGGGCGCATCAACAGGGATGCCTCGGCAATGATTCATAAGGAAACAATTTGTGGTTAAATTTAAGATAACCTTATCAATATCCGCTACACTCGATGTGTTCTACACACGTGCAGTATGAGGGTCACGTGTTGCATGTTTCACACGCGGGTTATGCAAGTATTATATTAAGTGTATGGGACATCTCAACGTTATATATATATATATACATATATATCCATGAAAACCTTAAAGTAATAAACATATATGCCATTAAGGTTAGGATCCCAATGAGATCACCCTTGTTGCGTAGAAATTTAATATTCCTTATCAAAACTAAAAGAATAAATTAACAGTCTAAAGCATATATATTCACTCTTTCCATCGATCTCTTGGGGATGTTGCAATAACATCTGGTGTCCATGGCGGACAGATGGCCCAATCTGTTACACGTACCGCAGCTCAGAGCACGTGAAGCGGCAGATCACGCTGCGGAACCCAGGGATCCTGATCTCAATCCTTTCCCCTGCTTGCTTGTTTCTTGATGAGCATCGCACCGTGGTACGTTCGTGCATCACTGCTACGTATGCACGTTAAAGCCACCAGGCTCGCAGTGGTACAGTACTGGCTAAATTTATCATCTGCAGTGAAGGTACCAAACACTTATTGAGGCTGACTAACTACCGGCTGTCGAAATATTACCTTGTGTTTCCGGCAGTCTAAACATTACATCTCAACTACCTTGTGTTTTTAAAATATTGAGAAAAAAACTTTTAGTTAAAACGATACTGTGACGAGCGTACCTGACGACGTGACTTCGGTGCTAAACTGCAAGTAATTATGATATGACAAAGCCGACAAACAGAACTTCATTGAAACCGATCCTTGAATGCGAGAGGTCATGGCATCAGTATGCGGGTCTGGCGAAAGCTGTCCCAGCGATTACTCGTACTTCAAAATCTTAGCGTCAAAACTCAGACGCGTCAGCCTTTTTGCTCGCCTCGTCGTAAACGAGGGTGTGGCTAAAACGGACCCGTCTCTTCAATTAAGTAAAGACGCCCGCAGCTGGTTTTAACTGCTGGGGCGGGCCGCTTGTTTTCAATTAATGAGAATCCCCGATATGCACCTCTCGCTCCAGCAACACTCGGCGGAGCTTCGGCATCGAGAATACACGTAACGTTTACAAAACACCCTTTCCAAGAGTAGATACTTGTCCAGGCTGCTGAGTACTTAGGCAGTTCAACAGTGGATGCGTTACATTTTCTTTCTATATTATTCCGTGGCATCAGTATCGTCAAAGATGCGAGAAAAAAAATTTAGATTCAACTGTCTGGCGTGAGTGGTACAAAATATGTCAGCTTGATTACTTTCCGGCAGGGACGAAAATATATTTTTAGGGAAAAACGGAGTATTAATAATAATAGTATTAATAATAATAATCTTTATTTTTGTGTGCCCAAATACAACCCGAAGGTCTTCAATTTGGTGCCCAAAGAACGAGTAAACACCAAATTAGTCAAAACAAACACATCACAGATAGGTGATGTGCTTACCGCAGGCAATCCCTTGCAATTGCCTGCGGTAAACAACAAAGTCACTGAATATTTCTACACCTCGATTGTCAAAGCGATTCAAAGTGATTGCATGCGTGACAAGGATAACGATCTGCATATGGTATTCACATAAGAAGTAGAGCGATTCCAAATCAAACCGGAGGGGACGGGGACGGGGGGGGGGGGACATGGACGTTAGCATGGGATAAAAGCGAATCATTATCTATAATTTTAAATAAAGACGCCCGCAGCTGGTTTTTTTGTATTGTACAAAAAATAAAATCACGTTCTGTTCTTCTGTTAGACAATGTCGTCAGCGAGACCTTATCTATAAAAAAGCTGTAGTCAAGATAAAAGCGGCGCTGAAGATACTGGTCCTAAGCGGTGCGTATTAAGCATTTTTCCACAACTTCAATTTTGTTAATTTCGTTTCTGACGAAAAAATTTTCAAGCTGCAGAACCGAATCCAAGCCATTACCTAACAAAATAGCAAAAAAAAAAAAGTGTAATACAGGCAGAGTTTTTAAATTGCTTAGTGATGCGAGATATCAGTCCAAACGTTTTTGTCGCGCTGCCAACAACAGAAGACACCTAAGAAATAGACATCAGTACATACTCTATGCTCACGCCAAGGGCTTTTACAACAGAGATGCCTTTGAGTAAAGTTCCTTTTAATATATAATTGTTATGTAATAGATTACGACGTCTGCACAGGGGCAAGACATCTGTTTTTGAGGGTTTTGTGACAAGCTATTCCCTTCACACCACTGAACTATGCGCGACACATCATTCTGCAAAGTTTCGCTGTCGACAGAAGAATGAACATTCATAAAAATTTTCATGTCATCTGCATAGAACAACAGCTCGGCATTTTCAACATAAGACGCTAAAGTAGTTACAAAGATAAGGAACAAAAGGGGGCCCGGAATAGACCTTTGGAGAATACCAGAATTGAAAAAAAAATAGTTTTCGGCGACTATTATTTATTCGAGCACAGTTTTGACGACATGATAGGTAACTTTGAAACCATTCGCATAGCTCTGCACAACAAGCATGTAAAGATGATGTATGTAATAACAACTCAAAGATTACTTTATCAGACGCTTTTTACATATCAAAATATATACAATCAATGTGACCTTTCCTTATAATCACAGCTAGGGGAACATGAGTTTAAAAAAAGCGCACAAATTAGTTTCAATTGACCGTCCCTTCAGGAAACCGCGCTCGTAAGATATAAATTTATGGCGGAAGTAAAAATGTAGTCGTTTAGTCATAACGCGTTAAAAAAATGTCACATTTAGTTCATACTCTAAAAAAGTAAGTGAGTTCACTTTTCTGCAGGACACATAGATAGACAGCCAGTTGCGGTGAACAGAAGGAATCCAGCTATTGACGGAGTTCTAAGTAGGAGTAATCAAAAGAAATCGATGTGCACGGGGACAATAAGCGCGTGAAACGTGAGTCTCAGTGACCCTTCACACATTTTCGTTGTATATTTATTCGTGCCCTGAGCTCTGTCATTCGCTTGTGTGCTTCGATGCTTCGTCATGATTGGCGGTCTTCGTGTCGAGCAGGAAATAGAACTCACTAACCCAAGAAGTAGCCGACCAGCAAAAGCGCTGAGTCAAGCTCTTCGTGTCTTTATTTTCTTCCCCATTAAGAAACAACGCATTGCGGTTTTAGAGCGTGACCTTAACGCGCTATACGATTTTCCTATTTTACATCTCAGCCGTCATTTTATAAACCAGAATTTTTTTCCACCTCCGATTGCTTGCGAGAAAGCATAGACGCAAAGCATTTTTAAGTGTTTTAGGTATTATGCACTTGTTTCATTCGGGATAAAGAGAATATACTTCCATCAAAATGCGGCTTGGTCATAAGAAATATTGTTAACGACGTATATTCATCAAAATGTGTGATGGGCGTACAACACACTAGATCTATGCAAATTATAAAGAAGCACACAGTACACACTTCTTCAATACTGAAGAGCAACTAAGTTTTAGGCTATTTTTACTTCTAATGTTTAATGCAATTCCATCGTCTTTCCGAAACTTCAATACCCCAGCTGGCTGTTCATTGCGAAATGTTTTGGTAACATGTCTGGTGTTTGCTAACCTAGTATTCTCAGATCATTTCAGATAATCATGTTGAAACCAAAGGTGCAGTTAACTTTAAGTAAAATTCGGAATAAACGTATGGTCAGCTCTTCGAGTTTTGCGAAAAACGGCAATACGCAAGGCGATCAGAAAACGGATTAATCTAGATAACATTCAGCTGCAATGTAGCTTAAGAAATATTTTGATGCAAGTAACCAATGCAGCTGATCGTTTGCGATGGATAGTGATTGAATGACGGCATATTTTCTCAAACATTTGTTGTTGTTGTTTTTTTTGTGCACCGAAATAGTCATTTTTAGTGGAATGTATGGGAATAACGTATTCGGCAGGCACAACGATTCTAAATTAAGTTTTTTAGTTATGGACACTGTTTTTGTTTTAATGTAATATACTAGACACGTCCAAAATGTAAATTTCGGTATGGCAGAAAAGGAAATATGCAAAATTTGTTGAGAAATCCTTTATTTCCTATAAATCATTTTCTATAGATTCAGCGAAATCTCATTTAATATTAAGCTTTTGCCACTGTGGGATATTGAATACCCTCATAAAAATATGCCGCCTGAGTCTCGAGCTAACAACTTTAGCATCCGCAGTTAAGATATTATGGGCTACCAAATCGCTTGATAACAATTTCGTTACGTAAAAATTTCGAAACTTTACGGACGTGTGTTGCAAGGTCAGAAGTTGCAAAGTGAGGGTTCTCGGCAATTTTCTTTAATTCCTTCCACCAAATCTTTTGTGACCCAGACAAAAACCCTGCGCCACATTGCATCATGAACGCTCTGTAGTGCTTCAAGAAACATTCCACCTCGACTATGCATTATTCCTTTATTCATTGTTTTTGTCATAAAAATACTCCTTGTATATCTAAGATCCTTGATCGCCTACTTGGTCTGACATTTGTCGAGTAAAAAGATATATTATCCTATACCGGACTTTGGTGTCAGAAAGCCGTTCTATGCGACTCACAAACCGCATAAAAATTACGGTCTAGCGAAATGACGTCAGGGCGTGACTAATAGATGAAAAAAACGCAGGTGCGTATGCGTAAATTGCATACCCTTGCAGGACTTATACATGAATGGATCTTTCTTTCTGTGTGAGGCGCACATTAAGAATTCAACCGAAAACGAAACTATCTTCTGGTTCTGACAATGGCATTGTGTGAACCTTTTCTGAAAAAAGGGAGGGATAAAAATATTGCTAAATAGGGTTAGTGTATGTGAAGCACAAGTTATCTTGCACAAAATAGCACAATATGAATTGTTTCCACATTATCGACACGTCTCCAGCTTCGTTCAATTAAAAAAAATGATTTCATGGACAGAGTGCGCATTCATCTACAACAATCTGAGCCATTCAAAATAATTGGTTTGTTCATGTACTGTTCTCTTGGACATAAAATAAAATACTGTAAACGACTAAATTTTTACGAGGACCTAATTTTCACGAATTTCGCGAATAGCCTACAATTCGCGAAAAATACGTCCCGCGAACAATTCGAGCAATATGTGAACGCTACGGAAGCTACACTCGATTCGCAAAAAATTAGAACCCGCGAATAATTTCAAATTTTTTTCAGCTTTGGCCCGATACGCGAAAATTTGAGCCCGCGAAAATTAAGCCGTCTACAGTATAGCTTTCTTGTTGCATCGGGAGCTTCTGTTACTGCGAAACGCTTAACACCGTTTACCTAAGCGAAATAATGTTTTGAACATCTAAAAATGTGTACCAGTAGGTTTCGGTATAACATTCTCATTGGAGCATTTTTCATGATTTCGCATTACAAATGGCAAAATGATGAAGCGTATTGTTTTGATGGCTACAAAAATTTGCTGTTTAATATCTGAGCCGTATTGAGAAATATAGGACTCTTCTACATCAAAACGCAAGGATTGTTTTTCAGATCAGTTATGCTGCGGAGCCGACCCGCTCATTTTTCCAGCAGCAACGATACGTTACTTCTCGCTGCAAGATAGGATTAAATTGCCAAAAATTCGAAAGATAAAAGTTTGTAATTACGAAAGTTTCAACAAGCATAAAACTTTATAACATTCCTCGGCGAAAAAATTGTGCAATGTTTAGATGTCAATGTCTTGATCTCCCTTCTTGAACTTTTGCAATCTCCTCATTACAGTTGCGATTACTTTTTGTGCATTGAAACGCTGAAGGCTGCGTAAATATGTTTCCCGCGTGAAATCAGGCAGTATAAAGCGTGCATGGCGTTCACCTTCGGGAAGGAGTGGAAGTTCAGAGAGCGCGAACTCTTCACTAAGCCTCGTCTCATTCTTGCGTCGACAACATTTGGGCCAACTCGACCGCTTCGCTCCGTGGTACACCGAAGACGCCGCCGATACCACGCTCTCACTCGGCACCAAACCGCGGTCCGTAGAACCACGACAACAGATCAGCGGCTCGCTCAGTGGGCACAGCTCCCACTCGGGATCCGAACCCTCGGCGCATTTGGTCAGCGTGACGTTGAGCATCGCGATCGCATCACGCTTCTCGACGATGCCGCTTCGAGCTGGTCGAGTTCCACACGCGGGCACTTAGAATCGAACTTCAACCACGGGGCAAGCTGGGTTACGGCAACGGCACGACGAGCGGATCGTTCGGTATACTCTCCGCTGTACTTTTATGTGCCGGGCGCCGTGTATCGACGAGTGGTGGCAAGGGGACAAGGGGAAGGAGGGCGAAGGGGCGGAGGGAATGAGCGCGTGACGTGGGTTTCCGGTTCCGGTAGGTCGCCGCCGAATCGGTCGTGCCGTAGCGACAATATTGATGCGTACTTGGGGCACTTTGAGATTCTTTTTCCCGGCAGTTTCCTCTCTTCTTTATTTTTATTTTCTTTGTCTGTCTTTTTTCTTCCCTTCTACTTCGATTTCGGGCTTTTTTGCTTGTGATATGCAGGAGTTGAGAAGCACTGTGACAGCTGTACGTGATAATTTGGATGCAGTGTCGGAACTTAGTTTTATTTAGACTTTTTTTTATCAGGTTCCGGTCCCAGGTGTGCCATCCTGAAAGGGACGTTAATTCAACCGCCAGGGCGGCGACGTTCATGCGTTCGCTGACACAAACTCTCGCCAACACTTCCGACATTACTAGGTGGCAAAGGCCTAGGGCACAATTTTCGGCGTCAACTAAGAAAACAAACGCGGCGCAGAGAAAGGACACAAGTGTTGCGTCAGCGCGGCACTCGTGTTCTGATTGGTTTTACACTATTCCCATCCAAATCCTGACGCGGCGCTAATGCCAACACAGCAGCAGCAGCACCAGCAATAGGCGAAAATTGGAACTGGTAATTGCAAGAAGCAGCGGCAGTTCCATCCTTTTGTATTCAGGAACTTTATTAGTCGTCGGCTACGAAGTTTGTCCTTTCAAAGAACTTTATTCGTTAAGAACAAGTAGCCTTCTTCCAAAACTTTGCATTCCCGGAAATTAATCACAATAATCTTTATGGTTGCTCTAAATCCCACAGGCGTTAAGAGCCTGAAGGTTGGGAAGGAACAGCAGGAACACAAACACCAATTCCGTCTACACACTTCAGGTTCACAAAGTTCGTTCTCAACCAGCCCGCTTGGGTGTTTGCTTCGACTTCACTAGTTCCGAGAACTTGTTTGATATTAAGTGTTCGTTTTTAAGAAGGTTTATTAGTCACGAATAACTTTTAAAATTATAATATCTTCATATGACTTTAGACAATTGTTAGTACAAAAACAAATAAAATTAAATCAGTACAAAAACAACCGATTACTTTCAACACTCGACGAAATATCCTACCGACTTGTACAATATTGTGCAATAAATTTTGTACTGTGTCAAATGCAAATTTTAAAATACTGTACATCATAAAACGTATATATTTTTAAAGAAACAACTACAGGCGCACCTCTAATTTTTCGCTCTTGTCTTTTTAGCTCTAGCAGAAATGGGCCCTGACATTTTGTTGTAGAATTTAAAAGTTTCCTTGGGCTAAAATATTTGTGAATGCTGCAAGAAATCATTTATTAAACTAAAACCGTTCACTTAAGTTTGTAAGAAAATATGCCTATATCTAATACCTCTTGCAGTGTGAATCCATTTTAATAAAATCGGTATTCCACTCGACAGTATTACAAATTTAAAATCATAAATAAAAGCAGCACTTTGGAATATGCATTACTGGTCAAAGCAAAACAGACAAGTAGACGAAGTTCACAGACAGGGCGCTCAATTCATAAACATGTTTGCATGTAAACATGGATGTTACCGAATATATTATAATTAACATGTTTTGCATATTTATTCTAAGTTACAATCCCCCCCCCCTAAAAACATCTCATCGGCTGGGTTAAACTGTTGGGAGAAAATATACTTAGGTAAAAATGAAATGTCAACTGCATGCACGGGCATTTCATTTGTACCGCTAAATCAACATAATCCCAACGCCACCACCGAATTTGGCGTTGGGATCATATAGCATCACCACCGCCATTAAGCTCATGTGAACAACACTAAATCCATGTTTCATTTTTCCGTGAGGAATAAAAATAGAATTTTTGAGATGTGCACACCACAGCATTATAATGAAATCCCGCATTTGTAACACCCCTTTATTTTTAAAATGACCGGAATTTTTAACTTTAAAGCAAGTCACATTGAGTAAAAATATCAAAATATATACTTATATAATTATGCCTGGGGCCCCGTTCATAACGCGGTAATAGTTTGTCATTAGTATCTACCAAGAGCGTACTGGGAGTTTAGTGCATTGCATGGTATATTGTGCACAGTGCAAGATACACATTCTACTTTTATGCAGTTACAAATTGTGTTAGGTACGTAGGAATGACATCATTAAAAACTTTCAGCGTACTCGAAACAGTAATCCCGGAATAAAATATGAGGAATAAATACTTCTGCATGTCAAAACAAGACTGTAAAAAATATTTTCTGAAAACTACAGAAAAAACATGTCAACTTTTTGACCTACTTTTGCTGTTTTCCTACGTTTTCTGTTTTTCGTTTTTATGTACTTTCACCAAGAAAGTCTGTTTTAAATTTTTTGTGATTTCACAAAATTTCTGTTTCTGCGAGAAAAAAAAACTGAAACCTCTTTAAATTCACAGTTTTCTGTTCTGCACAAGCCTGTAAAAATACAGGTTTTGATATTTCTGTTCACTGCAAAAAAAAACTTGTGTAAAAAAACAGAAATTGTCTGGCAGCTGGCCTGCCAGAAAATTTCTGTAAAACTCTGTTCTCTGTTTTTAATTTTTCTGTTATTTAACATACTTTTTTGTAAAATAACAGATTTTACGGGACAACCAATCATATCAATTGCTCATATACACCAGCACACACAAAGCATGAATATCAACCAACCAATACCGAACACTTTTGCAGGCACATACATATCAGCAGTACAACAAGGCACAAACAACTCCAACACAACACCTCCGCGACTCTACTCTAACCGCCCTACCGACCCAATTCGTATATATGCCCTACCATTTTCTGAGAACCATTCGGCAAGTGAGTGCCGCTGTTTACTAGATGAATACAAAAAGTACTTGCAAGTATTATTGGTATACAAGTCCTCTGTGCATTTAAATTGGCAGGCTAGACACATCTCTTAATCTAGCGCTTCGAAGGGCAACATGATATGAACGTAATCGGCTAAAGGAACATCTCACGGCATGCTCCCGATCAGTTTCGGTTTCAGATTCACGCAGTGATAAGCTTACTCAAGCCATGTTGCCCCATCCTCGTTTCGCGCGTGTAATAGCAGCACAAGTTACAACAATATCTGCATTTCAAGTCAGTAATCGGCAAAAGGTAACATAATTCTTAGTCTTGTGTTGTTCAATTCGTTATTTTTTCCCTTAAATTTAGTGCTTGAGAATATGTGACTTAAAAGTAGCGGGCAAACGCTGGCGGCACGCTTTCCCGTGTTGGTCGCGTGACCGATGAGTCGCCCTACTCGCTCCACTTTAAAAGCCCCTAAATTAAATATCAAGCACTTATATAAAACACGTATTGGGGTACAATTAGATTTTCAAAAAAAAGAACTAGCATAGCCGATAAATATATATATATATATATATATATATCGGGAAAGTGTGCCGCCAGCGTTTGTCCGCTACTTTTAAGTCACATAGATATATGTGTATGTGTGTGTGTGTGTGTGTGTGTGTGTGTGTGTGTGTGTGTGTGCGTGTGTGTGTGTGTGTGTGTGTGTGTGCGTGCGTGTGTGTGTGCGTGTGTGTGTGTGTGTGTGTGTGTGTGCGTGCGTGTGTGTGTGTGCTGTGTGCGTGTGTGCGTGTGTGTGCGTGCGTGTGCGTGTGTGCGTGTGTGTGTGTGTGTGTGTGTGTGTGTGTGTGCGTGTGTGTGTGTGCGTGCGTGTGTGTGTGTGTGTGTGCGTGTGCGTGTGTGCGTGTGTGTGTGTGTGTGTGTGTGTCGTGTGTCTACTGTGCATTCGGGGAACATATACACCCCTATCAAACTATTTCAAATCTTTCAGTTTTCTGTTGACAACCAAAGGTTGCTACCTGACGCACTAAAATGTTGTGATTCTCTGATGGAGAGGCGACGATGTTGGTGGTTCGATGATTAATCTGATACTTGGCGGCAGGAGACATCTAAAAAGGGCAAAACGGCCGGGCTATGGGGTGCCCTGATGAGAGACGAGGCAGAGGTGATTGACTTTTAGGTTTAATGAATCATAGAGCAGAACATCAAAACTGAAGAACACGAACGGCGAAAGAGGCAAGAGTTCGGGCTCGGGCTGGCGCTTATAACAGCACAAATAGCGTCCGTGACGACGCAACAATCTAGTAAAAGTCAGTTACTGCACTGCCACCGAACTGAAACCCGCTACTGAATTGGAACGTTAACGAGCTACGCACGTACAGCCGGGCGATCACAACAATGACGGGTGCAGCTTACGTCAGAAATGATCCGAACGGGAAAACCAACGTCCACAAACCACCGGTACCCGGCATCCATCTTGAAAAATAAGCCCCGCACCAAAATCAAGACCGAAGAAGACACTGCGCGCGTTAATCTTTGCATTAAAATTACACATAAATATGGTTTTATTCTTTAAATACACAAACAAAATATTAATGCGTTAAATACGTTTTCAGAACCGCTTTTCGTGAAGTTGAGAAATACCTAATTATCCAAAAAAGTAAAAACAGAAAATGTCTGTTTTTTTCTTAAACAGGTTTCGGTTAAAGACCATTAACAGATATTTTCTGTATGGCAACAGAAAATGTCTGTAAAAAAGCTTGTAATTTCACACACATTTTTTACCACTGATCTCTATGACAATTGCTGGATCGCGCTTCCCCGCACCGAAAATGAAGCCACCGTCGGCCATCTTACGAGATATGCTCTAGCGCTGTCAAGCCTAGACAGTTACCATGGTTACCATGTGTAGGTCACGTGACAACAGAGACAACCGCCGCCTTGACAACGCTTCCACGGCACCGGTAAGATGGCCGACCGGTGGCTTCAATCGCGCAATGGGCTCGAAGCGGGGAAGCGCGATCCAGCAATTGTCATAGAGATCAGTGTTTTTTACAGTGCAAACCAGTAAAATACAGGTTCGTAGCTGTAATTTCGACATCCTCCTCTTTAAGTTGTGGAAGCGTTAAAATGGCTTTGGCATCATCTGTAATTACAGATGATGCCAAGTCCATTTTAACGCTTTGCACTGAAAAGAAAAAAGAAACCGCTAAACAATGTCTAAGATTGAATGTTTAAGCACAACAACAGGGTATTGTGACCATGTAGTGCCAGGATACGTCAGAGGCAAATATGGCCACCATACACGAGCATGCGGTCGTCGACCGGCTGGCGCTCGGTATAAAAATCGCTTCGTTTGTTAATAGTCGGCTGGTTAACCAGCGCCGACGGAAATCATCAGCGAGAATGTCGGGAGCACAATTCGTGCTCCTAGTGTTTTCAATCCGGGACGGAATGTGACATACATTGAGGGCACGAACCGACGAAGGTAAATCTGGCAGGTTACAAGCAAATTTTCACTTGCGTTTTCTTTAGCAATCAGTACGTGAAGTTGAAAAAGAACGCATGCTACTATATTATGAACACCATACATTATAGCTATGCAACATTTAGCAGTAGTGAGAACAATTTACGCTCATTTAGGCTGGCGTTTACTGGAAAAATATATATATGGAAGAACGTTATTAAATCTACAGCACAAGATACATATTTTACAGCAGAGTTCACATTCAACGATGTACAGGTCATTTATTTGGGTAAGAACACTTTCCTCGTCTTTATGATTGGACTATTAGATATAATTACCGTGTCGCTCAAAATAGTCTATCCGATCACTGAAACGTTGCTGAAACCGATACGTGTATGATATATTAACGCGATTATTGTAACTCTGCATTAAAAGGTGAAGATCACCATTTGTTAGTGCAACGGCTGAGCACGCTGCGTTTGTGTCATCCAGAAGTCATCCTAAAATTACCGACGTAGCTGAAAAATAAGGTGAACTACTTCTTATTCCTCATTATGAATCAGCATTGCCACGCTATTGAAACTTGCAATCGAGTTGCGACCACTCATTCGATACGGTTCAGGACTTCACAATTTCTTTTATCAAAACTTGGGAAACAAACAAGCAACACGCCGAAGAATATTTTCATGAGAATTACAGACAAATAATTAGCAATACAGTTAAATCATCTTTCTCGTGTTGTCTTGGGACGGGTTGAAAACAATGCCGACACCAGCCGACCTGTGAAGCATTATATAAATTAGCCCCATTCTGCAGCTCCGTATATTCTACGCTTCGTCAGCGTACGAATCCCTTCAATGCAATCCAAATTTTGTTGTGGCATGATTAACTTTCTTCGAACTCGAACCCTGGAGAATTCACTACGAAGGTTATCCGCCATTCGGATTTCAACGAGTGGTACATCCCCTAAGCAGTACGAAGGACGCGGAGGCAAGTAATGCACTGTGATTTACGCAAAAAATACTGTTTTATGGCAAACACCAGCATTTTCTGTCAATTGGAGAGAGATATATTATGTCAGTTTTGTTTCACGCAAAATTCTGTTATAAAACAGACAATCTCTTTTAATGTTTTGTTATAATAATGAAAATCATTTTCGTTTCAAGAAATTTTCTGCTTTGTAACTTAAACAGGTATGATCAGTTTATTCGGGTAAAAAAAGTCCATTTTCACTTCTTACAAACATTTTCTGTAGAAAAAATAGAAATTTTCTATTATATGTATGTTATTTAACAGCTATTTTTTACAGTGTATACATAAAACACAAGTAGTCAACCTATCTTTACAACCACGCTCTTCTAAAATATAAAATTATTCGCTGTTGATTTCTGTGGAGTAAAGTACAAATGTCTCCATCCAATTTATTTAATATTGTATGCCTGGATACATTCATCTTACTTCGGGTATAGACGTTTGCAACTACGGCCTCTAAGCGCCGCCATCTTGCTCCTGGTGTGGTTAGATCGTCCGAGAGTCAGGCATTGCTAAGCCGTAAGCACAGTTTCCAGACTGGCGCTTAAACGAAGCGCTTTTGTCCACGGTGGCCAGACTAGCTCTCGAGACGCGGCTGTTTGCAAACGCCTATAGAGACTGTCAAATAAACACGCTCTGGACTGTTCGTTTAGAAAACTGGCTACAGGAGTGATTCAATCAAGTACAGTTGAATTGCGTGTCCGGGAACTACAGCTGAAAGACCTAGTAAAGGGTATTCATGGGGCGACAGTAAATTTATTGAAGAATTTAAAAAGGTTAAACTGTAATTTAAAGCCCCATATTTTGTTTTCCTTAAGATTATTAAACTTCTAACAATTATTCATAAAAGCTTGGGGTTACAAGGAAAGGCCCACTCAAGCCTGTGACAAATCTGCCAATATACTAAGGAATGTAGGTTCAATTCTTGTACTCAAGCACTTTAATTAAAATTAAAACCAGTCCGTGCATAAGAAAAAGATAAACACTTTCAGAAGAAGATAAGAGACTGCTAATCATTGGAGATTCTTCTGGACGAGGTAGCCATTTCTTTGTATTAGTTAAAGGTTTTCTCAGCTAGTTTTTGCAATAAATGTTGGACTGAGCCCTAATTTTCGAATGATTATCATTGAAATTTATTGTACGTCACATTCAAAGTAATCTGTAGGAATTATCACTCTTTGCTTATACATCAATCTTTTAGGGTGATCCCTAGAAGAATAAAAGTAAAATATCGCATTCCTAGCGTACTTCACAGCAAAGAAAGCGCATGTAAAAGGGAACTGCAGTGCTCAAGCTCTTCTGTTTTTGTTTTCATATAGATGATAAAAAATCTTGAAAGGTTTACTTATACAATCTACCTAATGTTTCAATTGCACCCAAGTTTTGTATTATGTTTCCAGTCACTACATAGGTGAAAGACGTTTGAGGTCAGACAAGCTTCTACTGCTAAATAGTCTGAACCACAAGTAAATGACAAATGTGTATATTTAAAAACCTTTACACTCTCAAGCAGAACAAAGATTTACAGTGTTATTTGCAATTTTATAATGGGAGGACTATCGTTTTATGGCTTTATTGGCGAAAAACAATTCCGTATACCGAATACCAGTCTGTTGAAATATATTACATTCGCTTTGCGCTCATCGAGACGAGTCACCCTAAGACTGATCAAAAAAGTAAATAACACTGTTGACCTTTGGTCAAGACTTTACCACAAACTTTGTTTTTAGTGGGGTACAATCATGTTTCATAAACCGAGCGATATTGACTCTGGTTCTTCCCCGGATATCAGTAAACAACAGGTTTCTATTCCCAATACGTCTTTATGTCACACCATCGATTGGCTCACCATTCAACATTTTTCTTTTTCATAACCCTGCCTCCACAGGCATAATATATAGCGTTCAGCTTGTAATTCCCCTCAGTTTTCATGGATAACGTACATTCCTCAATAGAAACGCGAAACCAAAACCCGAATTCCCCATGGTACAAAGAACGACAAAAAAAATGAATTTCAAGCTTACCGGATCCGGTGTAGAACCCGAACCGGCTCACAATGCTGAGAAGCATCATCGACCTAAGCCTCGCTCCCGATCCGCTTCCGAAGCTTAGAGATGGACGAAGCTTGCCGCCCACGCATCTCCAAGGATGAGAGAGGTCCGCGTAGACGAGTAGCACTCATGGAGTCAGTTTAACACTCACTATAGACTCCCAATTCCGTAGAGATATCTAGACCTTAAAAGCTAGCATGGTTAGAATGCCCAGCTTGTCCCTAAGAAACCGCGGGTGTTTGGGAGCCTCAAAACCCGGGAATTCGCCATGGTGAAATCTCCAGCCAGGAGGCTCGCGGGCAGGGAGGTGGTTGCCATGGAAACCAGAGTTACTTAGCAACCAACGCGGAAGGAGAGGAGGAAGAAGTGGAGAGAAGTGGAGAGGTTGCGACCGAGCGAAGGGAGTCTGCGTTCTTTCGTGTTTCGCCTGTATTTTAGTCTGAAGAGAAAGGTTTGATTTATGTTGTGGAAATAACTTTCCTGTAATGTAGATGGAAAAACGTTCACTCCCCGCGCGAATTAACGTGTGTGCGTGTGCATGTGGGTCAAATTGTTATTGTTTTGTTTGTTTATTTTGGTTTATGTTAAAGTGGGTAGAATATTTTGACGGCAAGACTTAAATGTCAAGAATAATTTTTATTTCATTTATTGAATTTCATTTTACACATACTCCATTTCTCATACTATGTCTAGTCAAAAGGATATGTTTTAACTCATGAAATGCTTTTTTAACGCTACACCCGATCCCTAAATTGAGTGCGTCCGTCTGCCCGACCATGCATTTTCCGCTAAAGTTTCCGGGTAAATGAACGTCAAATGAGCCCTACACCAAGTGGAGAAATTGAAGTCTCGTGATTTGTACGTTAACTCAAATTGCCCGCTAGTTGAAAAATTCACGTCTTGCGACCTAAACACCAATTCAGTTTCCCCGCTAAATATATCCGCCAAAAACCAACGCCATGGGACCTGATAAAAAGTTCTCTCTACAACAATTCAACTTTCCCGCTAACTTTAGTTGGGAAATGTGGTCACGCGACCCACCAATTCCCTCTCCTTATCACCCTCTTCCTCTCTCCCCCTCCCCATTTCTCACCCTCCTTCTCTTTCCTCTTCCCCTTCCTTTCCCTCTCTCTTTCCATCCCTGCTCCTTCCCCGTCCCTCTGTGTCCCCATCCCTCCCTCAATTTCCTACGGTACCTTTCCTTCCCCTCTTGATTATCACGTGCTCCTTCCCTTCCTTCCCCATTTCTCCTTCCCTTGCCTCCCCTATCCCTCCTTTCTCTCCCTCTCCCCATCCCTGCCCTATTTCTGCAGTGCCCTCTTTCGCCTCTCTTTCCCTACTCGCCTCCCTTCCCCCTCCCTGGTCACGTGACAAACCCATCCTCTTTCACCATATTTGATAAAAAATATGGAGGTTCTTCATTTCCGGAATGAATTTGAATGTCGCCCCACCAATCGAAACAATCGATCCTAAGTACTGCATTTCATGCATTATAGGACTTTAAAGATAAAAGTCGCTGCCATTTTTAAATGTATTTTATCTGTATTATAACTTTCTGTCACAGGTGGGGTCTCAGAAATGCGAGTTTTGAGACAAAAAGAAAACAATTTATTTTGTTAACAAATTTAAATTCACGGTGCTTAAAAATTATTTTTCCACGCGAATAAAATAGTGAATTTTTTTTCATACGACCAATCACTTTGTTGGCAGCGAACGAACACGTCAGTGCAAGACTGACAAAGCCAATTGAGACTACAAATGTTGAATAATTTCGATTTGTTTTTCTTCGTCCGTACCAAAACAAGAGAGTAAAGCCGGTTCCAGTTTTTTGTAGACAGTTATCCTAAAGAACGCTTAACTTTCAAAAATACTATGTTCACAGACGACATAAAAAAAAACGGAGCGTGTTGTGTTTTGAGGATCTAGTTCTTGCTTCGAAGACATTGAGCTAGCAGCATTAGGCGCCTAAAAGCCGGTGCACGAGTCCCGAGGTAAGATGCCTGAACCTATTAAGTCAAGCCCTGCTTTTCCTAATCTGTCAATCACAATGACTCACTCACATCTCAAACCTCGCGCGTTAAACCAATAATTACGATTTAGTGGATAGAGCCGAGCAAATGTTTTGGGTCAGAAAATAACGCGACCTATCTGTGAACAATATAGCAAAATACACTTTATACATGAAAAGACAGTCCGTGTACAGGCGAGCTCGTGATAGTTAATCATGATGTTTAAAACCCGAGACTGTGGTGAGGGAAAAAAAGAAAACTTTGAAGTCGAAGAAAAAAGGCGTAGGAGTAGATGCCTCAAACGCAGCTAAATCGATTATTTTCTATCGCCCCTTATATACCCCCGAAAGACACCCACAAATTTTCTCCCAGACAAGCACTTCGCATTACACGCACACTGCTCATTTTAAATGAAGTGCATGTCCGGAGGGAATTTCTTGGGGTATATGGGACACCAACAAATCATCACCCGGACATGCCTTCGTATTACACATGCACTACGCATTGTGAGCGAAGTGTATGTCCGGCAGAAGACTCGTTGGTGTGTAATATCGGGGGTATTTAAGGATCCAGAAAAAAATAAATGATTTAGCTGAGTTTGAGACGTCTTCTCTTGTGCCTTTTTCTTCAAATTCAGTTTATTCTTTGTTTTTTATCACCGCAGTTTCGGGTTTTAAACATCATCATTACACAAAACAATTATAATATGCCGAAGTCGTGCCCATAGGCGCTGATAAACTTCACGAAACATTCAAGTCCCTCTTTCCTTATCGTAATATTTGAAACCAACATGCTGAACCAACTACATCTATGATCAACTGCTAGGCAATTGCGTCGCATAGGTGAAACGTTCTAGCGTCACAAACGTTTAGAGATACTCTGAGTTGCCAGACGCCCACGGCGCTCTTCATCAGATAGTGTAACGCGAACTATGTGGACGCTTGACAGTTATTTTAGAATGAAACGATACTACCGCCAATGGGGCTGGTAAACCTGTGATCTTCCAGAGCCATTCGCACTGGAGAGCTCCTCTTCCTCAGTGGGTACAGGTGGTCGAGATCCTCCTCGCCTACCCCCCTGGTCACATGACCTCCCCGTAAACCAATTAGCTCCGAGAACCTCACTCCTCCTCTCCCACCCGTGAACCAATCAGAGTCGAGCCTCGCTTCCATTCTTTTATCGAGGCTTCACCTTTATATGTCCCCACGAAATACCGAGCACCTAGCCAAAGAACGTTACACGTTAATAAACACAGAAAAAACTCCTTGTGCTTAACCTTCCATTATCACGGACTAAACGTGAAAACAAAATATATAAAAGTACGAACTCCTTGCGTTTCATCACGCCTCGACGGCACGAGTATCGTGCAGCAGGAGTATTACTCGAAGCTACTCACTCGTAATTGTAGCCCGCCGAAGTATAGATGACCCTGATTTTTGAAAATGGTCTACTAGGCTCGGTAAATGATATTATTTCTAACAAACCAGATGTCCCAAAACTTCTTTTTTTTTCACTTTTTTTACACCGAAATAGGCCCAAAATATTTGAGTTCAGCGCATAAGACCAAACACATTCCGTGATGATTTGTAAAGAAAGAAAGAGTCCTGCGTTTTCTTTTAGATAGTGAGGAGTTAGCCTTCAATAACAAATGCCCACCTATGCCGCTTTGCAATTTGGTCAGTGCACTATAGCGAATTTGGATAGCTTAGAGCACGGGTCGATTGGGCTACCTGTCTGCGCTACCTTCATTTTTAGATCACTTATAAATAGACTTTTGTGCTTTCGGCAATTACCTGTAAACCCCTAAAAATAAACCCGAGACAGTTTTATAAAATTGGGGAAAAGAACCCGAATAAGAGCTGTCTTTTAATTAGAGAAGAGCAGACTTCAGTAATAGAAACCCGTACTTACAGATTCATTTTGTGTTGAACCGCCACACAGTAGACCGCAAGGCAACTTCTTCATTCGGGAACCGCGGCCATGGTTAAATTTTGTTCCCTCATGGTACGGAAACTTTTTTCTCTCCTATTAATTCTGTAACGCAAGTGTTCCTTAGAGGTTGACGGAATTTCATGCCCCTGTTCTACATCCTTTGGCATAAGACCTAATAAACTTCGAAATTTAGTCCGCCGCCAAAACTAAACACAACTAAACACCGAATCTCTGGTAAAAAAAAAATAACCGGAGCACACTTTGGAAATAGAAGGAAAATAAACCCCGAAAATATGAAACCTTACTCATAAAACATATTCCAAAGTGAACTCCTTAGATTATAGCAATTTACTTCTTAAATTTCGTTAAGAACTGTATACCAACGTGCTGACGTGCTGTTTCCAATCAAACCTGCATTTGCACCACACAGGTGAAACAGAGAGCATGCACAGGGGCCGTATTAGCTTGATATGACGCATCTACACATATTCCGTACGGACAGCAGCATTATGGTTGTGACGATACGTAAGAGCCGTGCGTTCGTCTATAAGATAAAAAATTGCGGCGCGTATTTTAGTTATTTTC
This sequence comes from Ixodes ricinus, assembly GCA_037355805.1. Lineage (NCBI taxonomy): Eukaryota > Metazoa > Arthropoda > Arachnida > Ixodida > Ixodidae > Ixodes > Ixodes ricinus. Next base: position 8,760 of record JAZHYW010032288.1, on the reverse strand, counting down.
TCAGAGCCCGCATTGAGCCAATAACTATGGTCATTGACAGCTCAAGAAAGGCAGAGCGCGGCTTACTACGTTTACGCTTCTTGTTTCGTGATTTGTTCTTAAAGGGATGCTGAACCGAAAAACAGAATCTAAATTCTTTGTCGTTTTGATATAAACAGCACACGAATGGCTCTTAAATGACGGTACTTGAAACAATAAAGTAGTCTAAAATGTATGATTTATAAAAATAAATATGATAAGGTGAACCTGGTGAGTTCTTTGAAAGCTCGTTTCGTGACGACAACAAACCTGTAGTACGCAGAACGCGGCTATGGTGAGCCACCAAAGTTGGCTTCGACCCACCTCGTTGACTCCGGCGTGCGCTCACGCCGCGTGGTGGCGCGACGAAACGGAAATGCGACGTGCGAACGCTGCTGTCAGATGTCGTCATGGCCAAAGTATCAGGACGGGTAAGAAATCGCCGAACTCCGAAAAACCCACAGACCAAAGTCGCCGCCGTCGCTACGACACAGGTGCAGAGGTGGACTGGGGGTGGCCGGGCGGCTGGCAGGTAGTGCGGAGCAAACTTGGCTGGATTAGTTGGCAAACTTCCAACGCGACGGGCATCCGTCTACTATTATTCAAAGCGCAACTTTCTTCCACGCTGTGGCGCGTCGGCAGCTCGACTAGTCTACGTCAGTTCCGTTGCGGTTTGTTGTCGTCAGTTCCGTTGCGAGTAATCCCAGAGGGCCTCGCGCGCGTCGGAGGCTTCCGGCGCTTCTGGCTCAATCGGCGGTCGTCATTCCAAGGAATATAATAATCCGATCTCCATCCCTTTACATAAATAGCATTTTTAGGTATAGTGCGGTACCGGGAAGCTTGTCCGGGGCTTATTTCGGCAACTTCAGATATCGGTTCAGCATCCCTTTAAGCGCTCTTTTTCGCTCACGACGTATTCTCATTTTCAGCGGAGCGTTAACCAAAGAGCGATTTGCCCAGTGAGAATGGTCATGATGTGTTCTTTACTCATATAACAAACAAAAAAACGTCCACGTCGTTTTTTTTTTCTTTTAGGGTGGGGAGGGGGCGAGGGTTGAAGTGTTTCCTGTGCCACATCATTCGCTAGACCCGCTTTGTAAACCGAAATGATCGGTCCACCTGTTCGCAAAAAATTAGAATTGCAGCCTATTTATAACATGTAGACGCGCGAGATTGTTCATTTCGGCGCATTTGTGCACGTTTAAGAACTGCTACAGTCGCCTGCAGCTCAAGAATCGCAGGGCGTGGTAAGTTCCGGTAATAGTGTTATCGTTTTGCAGTTAGATGTTTTTGCACGGTACATTAGAAGGAGCAGCAACATTGCTTATGGCGAAGCACTTTCTGCAGGAGTAAAATGGCGGTTTCCTCATTTTATCCTGCTTCTCACGCGTCGCCATAGGCTTCCTAAGGCCAGCAGCGTCAGGCAAGTTGACTGTCGCAAGGAACGGTTACAACTCCTCACTTCACTGAACATGAAGTGCGCCTGCTCTCATTTTTCTAGGTATACGAACAAAACAATCGTGGGAGGAAAGAATCTAGTCCCATTTTTTTGTTGTTGTTTTTTTCTTTTTGGCTAGAAGTATACAAAACAATTACTAGAATGTTCCATCTGATAAGCAGATTTCAGGTCATAACTTGCCGTTTGTCAGGGAGTATGTCTTAAAACGACGGTCTTAGTTGATTGTGCGCTACGCCCAGCTAGCATTGCATACTTTATTAGAGAAAGGACACAGTTTTTCTGTATGCTTAGGTAATGAAGGGGCGATGGTGCTGCGTTCGCTATGGGAATGTCTGTTTCTTCCGCCCCTGTATCTTGTATTATCCATGCTTTTGTTTGTTTCCTTGTTTTCCGGTGTTGTTTTTCATTGCTCACTGTCAACACATTAGTCTTAAACCGTATCTGTACTTATCAGCTCAATATCTGATATGGCCTAATTGGTACAAGATATTGAACTTATTTTTGTAAGCGGTGTTCTTGCTAAGCCTGCTTCAAGGTCGCCAGGGTTGGCGCGGAAATGCACTACTTCCGGGTGTGGCCCGTCCACATTTGGGGGAAAATAATAAATATCAAAATAAGATCATGTGATATATGTGGCATACATGGCTCTCGGGTGCTATCCCAAATTGGGGAAGCATTGCAACGCTGTATTGGAATATGCACTACTCCGCCTATGTTATATAACGCGCTTGTAATGCAAAATGGCGGTCGTCAGACGGTCGTTTTCTTCCAACACTGCACAAGACGCTGAAAAACACGGACAATACCAAGAAAGATTTGGAAAGGACACTGCGTAACTTTCGACTAAATGGTTTATTTAAGAAAAAGTATATCTACAGAGAAAAACCAACACGAGCTGGCGGAACATTGTAAGTTAAGTTCTAAACACACGCTCTCGGAAACGAGCGTCACTATCTCTGCAGATATGTTTTTGTTTTGTTTTTTGCCAGAAATTGACAATGAGCGTGCGCTCACACAAGAGTTGTTAGTAGTTTTTTATAAAACGGCGTTCCAAGGAACGGCGTTCCTGGAACGCGTTGCTTTTAGGAGGAACGAAGGAACGCCGCCGTTCCATTTTGCATCGGTGTAAATGGAACGGGAACTCGTTACATTTTTACTAAAACGAAAAAAGGAACGGCGTTCCTTTTTTTCGTCCAGTGGACTAATTTCTATTTTATATCTAAGAGGAAAATACAAAAAGTATAAAAGCAATAACTTTACGAAGATCCAGTGTTGTACACGTTCCTCAAATAAAGGAACGAAAGCTCGTTCCTCGTTCCTTCGGATTTTTTGGAACGCGTTCCCGTTACATGTTCCATACGTGAAAAAGGAACTCGTTCCCGTTACAGTTTTAAAAATGGAACGTAACGTTACATATACGTTACTTTTTATTTTGGTGATTCTACATACAATTAGATAAGAAGAAATTGTTGTTTTTATCTATTCCAATAAATGGCATCATACGAATTTGAATACCGAGATGGAGAAACACCAGGTGAAGAAAACAAACGGAAACAAGGTTTTACTTGTTGATATCTTCAATTTTAAAAATCTCAGTTTGGGCCATATTCTTTGTGGAGAGCGATTCAAACGAGTCAAATGTACTGATACCCTATATTGAACGAGTGTTTTACAACAACCTCACACCTTTCAATCTAACAAAGTCTCTTGTACAAAATTAACAACACTTGCTTCTCGATGTTTCTGTCCGCAAGACGAGCAAGTGAAAAAGAGGGTAGGGATTTCGGAAGGCCAGTCTTGAAAATTACCTGTCCTTCATGAAGGTTGGATTCGTTTTTCAGCTTCAGGGGGCGGAGGGGGGGGGGGGAGTCACGGGGAGAAAGAACGAAGGTTAATATGCGTGTATATATTAAGTGACCAATGTTCGGGATATAAGGTTGCGTTCGATGTCCGGTAACCTGTTCTTCAGTTGTAACTGTAGGTCTCCTTGTAAAAGTTCAGTGATGGCTGTAGTCGGCCTCAAGTTTCTCGGTGTATGACGATTCGGGGGGGGGGGGGGGAGGGGGAAGCAAAGAAAGTAGCGGAGTTTGACTTTCAGACGTCCCTCTTTCGGTGTCTTTTCCATTGACTAAAATATTTTTTTTTGTTCCACAGGCTTGGACACTGAAAAAGATGTATCAATGTCCGTTAGAACTCCTGCACCCAACTGTTACCACGCGAGAACCGCTCAAAATAAACCCTAAGTAACAAACCAGTTAAGGACACCCTGCTCTTCGTAATGATATTGTTTTTGTACATTTTAGAATTTCCCTCTTAGAAATAAATTTAAAATGACCCCGCTGGACAAAAAAAGGAACGCCGTTCCTCTTTCCGTTCCAGTAAAAACGTAACGAGTTCCCGTTCCAGTTCCACCGATGAAAAATGGAACGGCGGCGTTCCTTCGTTCCTCCTAAAAGGAACGCGTTCCAGGAACGCCGTTCCTTACAACACTGCAAAGATCACGATCTCGTTAATCTTTTGGTTACATATCTTAGGGTTTATTTTGTGTGGTCCTCGCTTGGTAACTGTCGGGTTCAGGAGAAAGAGTGTACATCAGTGGTTTTTTCAGTGCCCGAGACTGCGGCACAAAAAGCAAAACCTTAAAACTCAGCTACTTTTTTTTTGCTTCCACGAGTCCTCATACACCCAGAAATCTAAGGTCGACTACAGCCATCACTGAACTTCCACAAGGAGACCTACAGTTGCAACAAAAGAGCAGGTTACCAGACATCGAACACACCCTTGTATCTCGAACATTGGTCACTTAAAAGATACACAAAAATTAACCTTTATTCCTTCTCTCCTTGTCCCCCACCATCAAGCTGAACAACGAATCCAACCTTCATTAAGAATTGCTTGTAGTTCTTAAGACTGACCTTCGAAAAGGCCTATCCTCTTCTTCACTTGCTCTTCTTGCGGACAGCAACATTGAGAAGCAACAGGTGTTAAGTTCGAACAAGGGACTTTGTAAGATTAAAACGTGTGCGGTGCCTGTAAAATGCTCGTGCGATGTGGGCTAACAGTACATTTGACTCGCCTAAGTTGCCCACCACAAACTAACACGGTTAAAAGCTGTGATTTTTAGAGGTGAATTAATCAACAAATGCAACCCAGCTTCTTGTTTTCTTCTCCTGGTGCTCTTCCATCGTTGCATACAATTTCGTATGTTCCCATTTGATGAGATATATATAAGAGAAGAAAACCTTCTTAGATCTAACTAACTAAATATGATAATCCGCAAAATACAAATGTAACGTATATGTAACAAAACGTTCCAATTTTTTTATGTGTAGCGGGAACGAGTTCCTTTCTTAAACATGGAAATTGTAACGGGAACAGATTCCAGAACTCAGAAAAAACGAGGAACAATATTTCGTTCCTTTTTTTGAGGAACTTGTACAGCACTGGTTGCTACCTTGGTATCTTATCAAACAAAAAAGCCACGTGAATTTTCCTCGCTTTTTGTGTCTTGTAATGGCACATGTCACTAGTATTTTCAAAGTTGGGCTTGCTCTCACAACGGTCACAGTTAGAGTTCCTGTACGGGAGCCAGAGTTGTGCGTTCATCCCCGTAGCGCCGTCTTTCCTCCACGGCATGTTGAGCCTGCTCTTCACGCCGCGCTTTCGAGCCGCGCGGCGCGCTAGAACGCTGGGGAACGTACGCAGGTGCGCGCGCGACGTCTACTTTCCTGCACGGCACTTGATCCGGATCCTCACGTGATCGGATCTCGGCGAATAGCGGCGCGGCGGCACGTGGAAAACAGACGCGCTACTCTTACTCTTGTGGGGAGGCTATACAGGAACTCTAGGCACAGTGAACCGCGAGGTGACCATCGGGGGCTGCCTGCCTAGCTGCCAAAGCTTGCTCTTTCTGACCCCGTCATTGACGCATGTCCCCGTCTGACCAACGTAAGTCTTTATACATGACAGGGATATTTCATACCTGACGCTAGTGTCGTACTAGTGGCACCTGGTAATATATCGCTTCTTGCAGATTCCACGCGGCACAGCAGATTCTTCTACCGATCTGTTTACCGTTAAAATAGGAGAAGAAAGCTTGGTTGGGGCTGAAGAAACTACTAGTATGGGAAAGCCATATCAAGTGGAATGGTGTACGTTGACCAGACGGGGAGTTGCATCAATGACAGGGTGAGAGAACATGCGTTGGCAACTAAGCAGTCCCCGTTTGGCCCCCTAGTGCTTCAATGTAACCGCTGTCAGTGCAAACCCAACTTTGAAAAGACTCTTGACATGGGCCGTTATAAGACAAAAAAGCGACGGAAATTCACGAGCGCTTTTTTTTTAATAATATCCCAAGATAAGAACTTTTGCGTGAGCACAACCTCATTGCCTTTTTTGTGACAAATGAATTCAACTATCTGCACAGCTAGTTAGGCTGGCTTCCAAGGGAGTGTGTTTAAACCTTATCTTACAGTGTTCTGCCAGCCTGTGTTCGTTTTTATCTGTCTATATAATTTTGGTTATAAATAATCCATTCAGTAAAACGCTATTCCGTGTCCTTTCTAGATATTTCTGGGTATTGGACATGTTGTTTTGGTGCATTATGTACTGATGAGTAGCCAATTATTCTAACTTGCCATCTTAAATCTTCGTACACCACGCCAGCAATCTTCGATTTCTTGCATTGAAGCGCCAAATTTCGGGATCACGCGAGCTTGTTTGTAAGCATTGTGTTTACAAGCAAGTCCGAGTGTGCGCACACGAGGGATGTGTTCCAATTCTTACTCGGAGGAATCGGAATTGCTCCGGCGGATCATGTCAGATGACAAGACAGATAGAGCATCGCTGGTCGGGGTTAGGTCTTCAAACGCCAAGGTACCGAACCTTGATCTTAGTGTGACATCGAGTGAATTTTGGAACAAGGCCCAGGTGTAGGAACTGCGCGTGTGCATAAACAAGATTTGTATGAGGTGAAACTTTTGCGCATGCGCCATACCGACAGCAACGCCACCACAGCGACATGACGTCATAGAGTTCAGTTGGTGGCAATTAGCCCGAGATGGAAAGTTGTTACCTGGCTGCTCCTCACCGTGACGGAGTGGCCAGGATCACGTGACCGCTTATGCGTTTAGTTTGTATCGTGCATAATTCATGTTTACTTCGCTAATTTGAACGAGAGTTTAAGGTTGCTTTTGACATAATATTTTCGTTGTATTTCTCGTCGAAATTAAACTCAAGCAGCGCAACAACAGTCTCGTAGCGCCCTACGGAACAAGACCCAGTGACCCAGCTTCGTGCTATTGTACCGTACACGACAAAGTTGTTCTGCGTCGTGGCTTCAGAGGCTTGTCAAGTGACCAAACAGATGGATCCTGGAACGGCATGGTTTCCGAGGTGAGTTTTCCTTTTTCCCCCAGAATATCAGAAACAGAGAGCAAACGGTAATCAATAACGAAGACTGCCGAGCAGGCGTTAAACTTGGCACTTCGATCGCCGTTTTTTTTACGCAGTTTGCTTTCGCGGTTTTGCGACTACCGTGGCCCGTGAAAACTAATCGACTGTTGGAATATCACGCACGAGCGGCATCACCATGGAATTACCTTCTGCGGTACCTTTTAGGGCTCGATATTGGCGTGGCGTTCAGCTAATGAATAATTTTATTTTTGTTATTGCATCGCTAACAGAGCTGCCGAGGCTTCTTCTAGCACAATCCGTCTTGACGTTGGTATCAGCGTCACCTGAGAATAGCAGACATACAAAAACCACATGACGCAAGGATAATCTATACCGTTTTTATTTGAGCTGTCCGTCAAAAGAAGCTGCAAATAAAACCGACGACACATTGTTGCCAGATAGCGGAGCTATCAAACAGCCAAATGGCTGCCGGGAATAGCCCAAGTGTAGCGAGACCACAAAAAATAAATATCCCCAAACCAAGACAGTAGTTATTACGCCTTTTACTGGCAATTCCTCAAACCGATGGCAATATGATTATTGCACTTTCATTCATATAAGACCTTTTGCAAACATAATACATCGCTTGTGCATTTATATTCGCTGGATTAAAATTTCTGACGTACTTGACGTTTGTTTTCCAAAGGGGCAGTGCCCTTGTGATTCCCCAGGTAAGTCCTCGACTGAGATGTTAAGAGGTCCGTAGATCATGGGCAGTGATAACACATGAATGTTACTCAAACAACGTCAGAATATATTAAAAAATGTGATTTGTTTTACACATATTGTATCTTTTCTCGATCGCTTCCAGACGAATTCCTTGTATCATAGGCGAAATTGGGAATATTATTTCTCAAACAATTCCCAACAAGTAGGTCATGCAGAACAGTAGCCACCTATACTCGTTGTTACCTCAAGAAAAAGGAAGCTTTGCGCAGTGTTCATACGCCCCATGAAGTAGTTCTTATAAGATGTGGTTGTCGGAGGAAGAATTGGTGCTTTTGGCTTTTGAAGCGTGTACGTCATGATAGGATAGCATATATCTAATTTAAAATGCCCCTACATATATCTTAATTCAAACCATAAATGAATCAATTAGTAAAGCTCCGCGGGTGACCGAAATTTTTTTACTATGATTTTTGAGGTGAAAATGATTATAGACAAATGTAGCCCTGTAATAGAAAGGACAATATAAAAAGAGGGATAAAAAAAGAAGACCACGCTGTTGGCGGTTGACGAATAAATCATTCATTGATTGCCACAAGAACGAACTGCGGGGGAAAACCCATCGATGCGGTCTTTTGGGATTCTGGTTCGAACTGCTTATTGGACTGATCGGTGTGTTGTTTCTAGGAACTGTGTTCTTAGAAAGCTTTGGCTTAATAATATCTTCAATGTTTGCCATAAAATATGAGTTTCTGGAATTCTTACTTGCCGAAATTGATTTCCAGTACGTTTTCTGCGGCTGCCAGGCAAAAATTGCAAATGACCCAAAAGTAGCCACATGGCAAACACCCGAATTTCGACGCCTACTCAAAAACAAAAGTAGCCCAATTTCACTATAAATAGCCCAATCTGGACACACTGTCGACGAATGTGTCACTGCGACAAGAGCGCCAGCCACCATCGCACAACAATTCGAAAGAAACCAGAGAACGACGAAGAGATAAGACTAACCTTCTAAATTCTAGGTCAAGGTTCAACCTATTCATATTGCCGCGAGCGCAGCTGACCAAGCAGGCAGCGCGCTCGTGGCCTAATGGTTATCGCACGTGCCTTCCACGCAAAAAGCCAGGGTTCGATTCCTGGGCGCGGGGCGCATTTTTGCT
>JAZHYW010032284.1:0-13814 GCA_037355805.1 Ixodes ricinus | reverse complement strand
ACTTCGTTCGGTTACGTATTACTCGGTCTGGATGAGGCATCGTACCGGCGGCACGCGATCCAAGTCGTCCCTGCCGTGTGACGAATGTTGAAAACTCCGGGTAAGCAGTCTCGTGCTGCACTCGCTCAAGCTTACATCGACAGCGCGAACCGGTGCCGTTGACCAGCAAAGCCCTGACCGACTCTGCGTTGTACAAATAATCGTTCGATAGGATTTACGTTGTAAAGAAATGCTATGATTAAACAAAAGTAGAGTATCGGCTATCTCAGGAGTTTCTATTACTAGCATGCACCTTCTTTCTTCTATGTTACTTCATTTATCTCATTCTAAAATGAATAGGTTGGCAGTGATTGTGACGTTGGTCTGGGTCAAGCACTGCAGCACCGTAACGAAAAATGTAGTACCTAACTTTTGTATTCATTTTTTACATAGTATAATCACATCCGTCCTTTCCTCAACTTTTCGAAAATTCGAGACTCTTGACAACATAGATATTGCTTCTCTTCTCTTTCTCTTGCTTCTTTATCTCTAATATAAACACGACCATCTAAGGTGGATCAAAAAGTTCCGAGACTGATTTTCTAGCGTAAAAAAGATGGCGCACGTTGATGCGCGCAACGGTCGAAGGGGGCGACCCTCCTTCTCTGCTCACGCCAAAGGGCCGTCGTTCTGGATACAGTTGGAGCTGCACTACGCGAGTGTTTTTGTGACCACTTGCACGAACACAACGGTGGCTTCACAATGGAGTGCAAAACGGAGCGAGAGCGAACCTCAATTCTGCGTCAAACTTGGCTAAATCTAAACCAGAGACGTTTGAAATCATTCAGCAGGCTTATGCCAAAAAGCGTGTAATTATGGAGAAGAGCGGCAGAACGTTTTGGTTCAATGATTCCTCGGTGGGAACTTTTACAAACAAAGGACACCATTAGAAAAAAGAGGGGAAAAAAGAAAAGTAGTGGGTTACAAGCAATTTTTATACTTCCAAAAGTAATTAAATTATTATGGTGATGACTTCCTAATAAATGTAAAACAAAATTACTAAAAAAGTAATCGATAACAAGTAATAATATTATTTGTCGCAAGTACCGTGCCAACTCCGCTTGACTTGGTATATCCCTGTTTTATAGACCTGTAAAAACCTGCAAATAAAGTTAAAGGAAAATGCAAAAAGAGCATGAGTCATTCCACTTTGTCATGGTGGATGACCAGCGAAACTGTTTAGCACACGACACAGTCGTGACACAGAATTTTGAACAAAGGTATGAACACATTCATTGTCTCGATCGGTGGTCATCGTGACGAAAGTTACGCACACACATTTATTGTTGTTTGATCGGTGCTTTGTTATAGCCTTCATTTGGTCGTGATGGTGGTGACACTGGCCTTGTGGTCGCTATGGTACACATTGATCGGCTTGGGTACAACCTGTATACACGTTCTTAGCCAGAGTCAAGTCTAGAGTCACTAAATAAAGCTACGCTTTCAGAGTACCGAAACTCCCAAACTACGCGCGTCTGAAGCGCGTCAGGCGCCGCCATCTTGGGTCCACGCGCAGATGGAGGAGTGCCTGTAGCTGAGCCAAGCCGAGCTGTAGCCGTCGCCTTCGCCAGCTGCCGTAGCCGCAGCTGTGGCAGCGAATCAAGGTCGTGTTGTTCGTATCTCGACATAAGAAGGAAAAAGTGCGTGCTGAGCGACGGACTTCAGCGTGCGCGCGCAGTAAACAGTAAAACAGCAGCAGGCAGCGGATCGCTGGACCCAAGATGGTGGCGTTGAAAAACGCGATGATGATGATAGTGACTCACGTGACTGCCACTGTCCAATGATGCCGCAGCGAACCAGAATACTGTTGAATAGAGCGACTGTATTGTCGGCAAAGTGCCAAAGAAAAGGAATGCGGTACTCTGAAAGCGTAGCTTATTTAGTGACTCTAGTCAAGTCTATGCACGACCGGTGATGAGTGGTGGGCTTTGCGAAATTTGTGTGTGAAATGAAACCAAAGCACTCTAACACAAATTGCGACAGGACCGCAACCCGGCGGAAGGTAGACACGCGCGACGGGACCGCCACCCCCGGAGAGCGGAAGGAAAGGAAACTAGGCGACTAGGCACGCGAGCGCTTGGAACGACGACAAAGAGAGGCGCTGCGAGCGTAGACATGGCCGACGCGGATCGCACAGCGGCAAATGTTTGAGAAACCTTTATTTTCCACCCGAGAGTCTACTCATCTTGAAAATGGTGCCTATTGATAACTAATCTCACTGAAAATGCATATCCATGTGATGAGACGTATAAGCTTTAGCACAGAATGGGCTGATTTTGCATCGAATTCGGGAGCTGAGTTTTCTTTGACGCTCATAACAAATCCACACAACCCTAGCCATAAACAGCTTAGCTGTAAATATTTATATTCTGACACTCGTGCCCACTGCGCGCATTCTCTACAAAATGCAGGTTGACATTCGACGGAAAACGCAACTTATTTCTTGCCCGAATGCTCGATATTCGTAAAAGTCCCGCAAAGACCTCAATGTGTGGCTAATGGCCATTGACGACCGTCTCCGTTATCGCTAAAAGAACTGCGAGGACCTTGGCTAACTTACGGGTTATAAAGGAGAGCACGGATTGCTGGCCTCCCGTCATTTCATCTTCTAAAAACTGTACACTTGCGGAAAATTAGTTAAAAAACAGAAATATTGGCGAAAAAAATAAGCAAACACTGCACACAATGAGAAACGTCATTCGGCGATAAGTAGACATTTTGTGTATTTTTTTAAAGAATTGAAAGCTATATATACTGGAATACCTTTGTTGTCCAGTAACGCGTGTGCTAAAATGAATGTTCTCCCCGTGCTAATAAGTTACAGTCCAACGAATAATACGCCCTTTCTAGCCCATGCCCTCTGCGCTCTACTTAAAGAATCGCTTTTCAGTGCACATGTTATTACATGTAAAAATAAAATCGTCTGAAGGCATTCTATTGCAGATAACTTAATTAAAGAGGGGTGTAAACTCGCCCTCCCCCTTCCCAATTAAAAACTGGTTTTAATGCCTGAACAAACCAAGTATGTATGAAAAGAAAAAGAAACTTTTTTGTTCAATGTTCCCCAGGATAAATTTCTTAACTGTCTTGATTGCGAAATGGAGACTCCGAAAAGAAGCATGTTTCGAAACCGCTAAAATAAGTCTAGCAGCGCAAATATTGCGAAATTTAGCTGCTTTTTTCTCTTTTTTCTATGAAACGGTAATTTTACGAGGAGAGTGTCCTCTCCGGGCAGGTAAAAAATGTTTGTTAGTTCGTTTCTTTGTTGTTGTTGATTTCTTTGTGGGGAAAATGGGAGGGGGATGGCTGTCAGCTTTCTAGAATCAGTGTCTCAACTAAGACTCTACAAAAAAAAAAAAAAAGACACCGCCGAAGGTCGAGTCTCTAGCGCTTGCGCGCCCCAAGTTTGGCAAACTTTCTTTCACAAAGTTCAACCTTAACAAAGTCTAAGCTATGATACTGAGTCTAGCAAACCGGCACTTATCATGCTAATAAGGAGCGGGGAGCAAAAAAGAAAAAGCGTGTTGAGTGCGAACTATTACCTCGCGGAACAAACTTTAACAAATATTGACGTCAGGTGACTTGAAGTGAAATAAAGTGGTCATTTCATGTTAATCTCTTCGTTAAATGTGGCGGAGAAATTGACATCACGTGACTTGAGGCCAGGCGACGGGATCACGTGACCTCAATTTTCCTGTTGAATTTAGTTAGAAAATTGCCGTCACGTGACGTGAGGTCACACGACGTGGTCACGTGACCTGAATTCTCGCTAATTTTAGAATATTGACGTCACCTTAATTGAGGCCAGACGACGTGGAAACGTGATGTCGATTTCCCGAAAAGTTTAGCGGGGAAATTGGCGTGGCGGTTCTAGACAATTTTTCTCGTGGAATTCGGCTGACAAAACATTCCGTGTTAATAAGAAAATATAGTGAACTAAAAAGGACACCGACTATACCCGTGCGCACCTCAAGCAGCACAGCAAAGAAGTCCGGCTACTCGCGGATCCCTACTAATTTCCTCCTTCATGTGTCGAATTAAAGGGGAGCAATGAAACATTTTTTTTTTAACTTTCGCTAAATACCACCCAGAGTCATATCCTAACGATAATAACTGAATAAACCTGCCTTACTTTTTTCCTTTCTAAGCGATGGCAGTCGGCAAATTAAATTCGAGAAATATGAGCATCGTTCACGCGCTGCAGAACCCAGGGATCCTGGGTTCAATCCCCACCCTGGCCCGTTTCGATCTGATGAGCATCACCGGCGTGCGGTCGTTATCAGCTACTGCGTGCTGCACGTTAAAGACCCAGGCTAGCGAGTTGTACCGCACTGGCCAAATTGCTTATCTACGGTGGGTGACAATGTCGCCATGTTCTGGCAGACTAAACTCCTGCTGTATAAACAACTAACGACTAATTTGTTTTGAGCATCGTTCATGCCCTCAAGTCGGAGCCAGAACAAGCGCCCACGTGGCCTGGTGCCTATTCTATGCCACCAAGGTAGATCCTAGCCACGCGCTGGAATTAACAAGGAAGAAAACACGTGGTGAGCTCCAGGCATTGTTAGAGTTCGGCTATTCTCATCACCGCAGCGGTTGGACACGAGCCACTACTTCCCCAGTGTCCGGCGAGGCATTGATTGTTTCGAGCCGAAGTCGAGTGCTCACGCAGTTCTCGGATACAACCCATGAGCCGCGCTCGACTGACGTCAGGCGGGTGGTTTCGATCCCACAATTACGTTATCAAGCATTGCGAAATGCAAGACCGAAAGAAATAGTACTCTTCTATCTTCGCAATTTCACCGCGACAAAGAAGCTTCTGAATCAGTGGAGGTCCATGCGAGCATACTTGAGCCAGACTAGGACCAGTACGCCTCTGTAAAGTCATAAACATTCCAACCCGATATCGTTTCATGACTCCTTTAATATACTGTACATATAGGTGTACCCTAGATTAGTTCTAAGACATTTTATTAGGGCGTAGTCGTTTCGAGTGCCAGAAGCCTCGTTTCTTCCTTCGACGACCAAATATTGTTAGAACTTGTTCGCGCAGCGCACTAACAAAGGCTTAAACTTCCTCTTGTTTTATGTGACGATTAATATTTGCGGCGAGAACAGAGCCGTTTATACTGAGAGAGTTTTGGCCAATGGGCGGAGCTTGTTGCCCGCTAGAACCAGCGGATTTCGCGATAACACAAATTGGCGTTACTTCTTTGTCATCTTTATTCCTCAGAAATCGCATGAGACGTCGCCTTGAGGCCGTCCTAGAGGTCGTCGCAGGAGGTCATCCTAGAGATCGTCCTAGATGTCATCTTTGACGTCGTCCACTTATCCTTTAGGATGTCGTCCTCGATGTCATCCTAGACGTCGACCTCGACGCCTTCGAAGACGTCCTTCTGGAGGTCGTCAATAAGATCGTATTTGAGGTTGATTAGACGTCGCCTTTCACGTCGCCCTCTTGGACGTCATCCTCGAACTCGTACTTGAGGTTGTCCTAGAGGTCGTCATGAGATCACCCTAGAGGTCGTCTCTGATGTCGTCCTGTACGATGTCGTCCTAGACGTCGACTTAGACGTCGTCCTCGAGGTTGTCCAAGCAAATGCTATCGCAATTCATAGAGAGCCAACAACAGTAGTTTCTGCAGTAATTTCTTATCTGATGGCTTGCTCGTTTGCTTGCTGCAACGCGAAGTGCTTCCTGTCCTGATTAAAACAGCAGCTGTTTTAATCAGAGAGGAGCGATTCCACAATCTTCGCTCATCGCTCTGGACAGCGGCGGAGCGGCCGAGCTCACGTCTTCTGCGGCAAGGGCAGTTCACGCATTTCTCAAGCGCTATTCGGTGAAGCGTTGACCCGTCTCGTTTTGTGTGCCACACACACGTATCTCTACGAAGATTTATGCTGCATAATACAGCTATGCACCGAAGAATCTTTTTTTTAGAGAGACAACTATTTTGCAAGACTACGTTTTCCAAGTTTATTACACTTGCCTCACGTAAATAAACACCACTTCATGCTAGCTGGAGTGAAGTTGAAATATTATCAAGAACTAGACAACCTTTGCGTTTTAGAATACAAACGCTCTCAAGCCCCAACTTGTGTGACATTAAGAAGAGTTCAAATAACATAAAAAACAACACTTACAAATTCCTATTTCGAGTTAATGGCTTAGGAAACAAGGAATACCCTAGTGCACAGAATCTACAAGAAGAAAAGGGAACTTGACCTTTTAAGCCAGTCTGAACAATCGAGCAAGAGACTTTGCGTCAACAAGCTGAGAGTGTGGGGCTTTAAACAAAATTTCATCCAGAAGAAATTACAAAAGAAAAAAACCTGGAAACATCTTAAGTGTATTTGTTCAGAAACTCGAGAAACAACTAGACACGGCTCAGGGATATCGACAAAGTTTCCACTCGCCGCAAGTAACTTATAAATAAGCTACATATTATTTTTTTTTTCTAAGATCGATTGAAAGAAATGTCAACACACAGGATGCCATTAAAAGAGCCAGAGCCCAAACCAAACAAAAATGTACAAATTAAAAATAAAAAGAATCTGGGAACATATAGAATTGAGAATGGGATTCTCGGGCTTGTTTAGAAACTGGAAACAGCTCGAGCGGTCCTGTCAAGCCAACGGAAAGTTAGAAAAGAAAATCGCTAAGCAAAAAAAGTGATAAAAACTCGAAGAGACTTGGGAAAATGACGGGTTATAACATTTGCTCGAACAAGCCGCAAGAAATCGATCAGGGGCGCACGCACAAAAAGTAATCAATAACATAATTCGAATAATCATTTTAAAAGAAGAAAAAAAAACAAGAAAGGGTGGATATACGAGAAAAGGCTAAAACAGTACTGACCTGAATTATAAATTGAGATTACAAGATCTGAAAGAGATATACAGCAAGCTACGAAATTGAAGGTTGACGGATTTCAAATAAAATTATCGATAAGAAACAGGCGATAAAAATATAGAGGGAGAAATTGAAAAGACATGACCGATGGCAAACGCAAAATAAATGGCGTGGAATGGAAATGAAACGCGAAGCCGTTCGAATTGATAAACTTAGACAACAACCAAAAAAGGGGGTTATTTTGAAAGAAGTGTGATTGAGTGGCAATATCACGGCAACGGTCAACCGTAACGAGGCGGAGCAAACAATAAATAAATATAAATAATAAAGATTTTATTTCCCTTTTGGTTTATAAAGAAAAAAGGAATCTAGAAAACAAAATGGCGTTGTAGCTTGATGAGATTCTGACACCCTCGACACACTTTGACAGGAAAGCAGCACTACGAACAAAACAAAATATTAAAATTAAGACTTATCAGGAGGATGTCACCTTAACGAGATATCGCCCGCTACTTTCAGCAAGAATAAATGCATTACACGTATAAAACACCGAGTGCTAGGAGAAGAAAGAAAAAAGATTTCGCACTGTCTTAAAGATTTACGATGAACGTTTGATAATGATTTAGAATAAAGATAGTCATAAACACAACAACAGCAACGCCGATGATGATAATAAAAATGACAATAACGACAATAACATATATATATATATATATATATATATATATATATATATATATATATATATATATATATGTATATATGTGTGTATGCGGTTGTTTTTTCGCTTTTTTTTTTGCAGCTGCTTTTATTGAAACGTGCTCCAGACGAAACATGCTAATCCAGCTTAAGAAACGTTCACTTGGTTGCCCCAAAACAAAGCAC
Organism: Ixodes ricinus; assembly: GCA_037355805.1. Classification (NCBI taxonomy): domain Eukaryota; kingdom Metazoa; phylum Arthropoda; class Arachnida; order Ixodida; family Ixodidae; genus Ixodes; species Ixodes ricinus. Next base: position 6,038 of record JAZHYW010032284.1, on the reverse strand, counting down.
CTGATACACCAACACGCGGCTCTGATGTCACGCCGCTTTAGTGGCGCGGCTATCGGCAGTGCGCATGCGCGGTGCCCACACCTCGTGTACGTCTGCGAATGCTCCGCGTCGCAAGCAGCGTCACCGCAGCTACTCCGTGACGTCAGAACCGCGCGTTGGTGTATGCGGACGCAAGATCACTAGATTACCTTGCGGGTTGCTGGAACTCCCGCTGAAGGGGGTACTCTCACTCACTTCGAATCCGCCTGCCGTCGTTCGAAGCGCCACCTAGATTTTCGTTTCATAACTGTGCGTTCCAAAGAGCACACCTGAAGCGCGCAAATGGCGATCACAACGCCGCCATTCTCCCGCAACGGTCACGCGAGGAACTGCACGTTACATCTATTTTGGCTTTAATCAGCCGTTTCAGGACGCCGAAACAGATGGCGGTGGAAGCGGGGTGCCACCTGACTCCGAAGCGTGACGCGCCGCGAAATACCACCGAAGTGTTTGTTTACACATCGCGCGGTTTCGCGAGCTCCCATTGCCGAGCCACGCCGGTCCACAACACTACCCCGTATTCTAGTACATAGTAGAAGCGTAAGTGCCTCCGCGACGCGTTCTATCATCAGTGGAGACGCGCTCAAACGTGCACGCAGAGCGCGTGCGCGAGAGCGCATCGAATCACGAACCCACTCGCCTCAAACGCCCACGTACCAAAGCCACACAGGATTAAGGACCAAAAACTCGACCTCATGCCGAAAAAAAAAAACACAAACATTCCATGATTGCTTTCAGATCTGAACCCAAGCGGACGGCATCAGAACGGAACAAAACCTTCTTTCCTAGACAGATGGTATTTATTTATTTATATATTTTTATCCGGCGACCACGGTTTGGCCGTCGAACTCTACCCGCGTACGAATGGCTGCGAGCCACACGGACTATCTATCGGTCCCATAAGAACTTCCGAGCAGCACGATCAATCGATCTTTTCCATTCGTAACCGTGCCCTTTGTCGCCTTTGCTTTTCTCTTACGTCTCGTTCATTAAAAAAAAAAAAATGTTTTTTTGTTTTTTTTTTTTGGGGGGGGGGGGTGTTTGACACTTTGTTGTTTATGGAGAGCATTCAGGAACACCTAGCTTTGTCCGAAAAAACAACAACACTAAAACGTTCCGTGCGTCTACCTTACCTCACAACACTTGGGACAGCCAATCGTTGGCATCTACGTAAAGGGCTCGGCGAACGGCGAGACTGAAAATATGTTTACACCCAAAACATACAACCTCCTCTGTGACACCGAGCATGATGTTTTTTTGTTTTTTAACCATGCTGAGTGTCACAGCGCTGGCAGCTCTTTTTCCTCTTTCTTTTAGGTTCGAACGTATTTCCAAGGGCGCCGTTCGCCGAAGCTTCCTCCGTCGATCGCGTCGACTGGCTCTTCCTTGTGCATTGCCGGAAAAGGAGACGCTCCAGATTTCTTCGAGTGATGTAGTGGCACAGCCACGAAATTACGCTCCACAATACGACGCCCAAAGAGACATATGGTAACAGCTCAGGGGACGACACCGCGTTTCCTCCGGCAGGTCTTCCCCTGCGTAATCGTACGTGCGTCCACAAACCGACTGTCCACGTCTCCGACAGCGCTAATCCGCAGCCATCAAACGTTCCATCGCCGCACTAGAAAGCCGGGCATCTCCACTGCATCATACAAAAGAGAAGTGTGCATACAGATTCGAAACCGAGTCACCACGAGACCCGTGCTTCGAATGCCGCGTAGCAATGAGTTCAAAAGAGAAAACTTGGGCACCCGGCATTCGATCCACGGATATGGCGGTGAGTCGTGTTTGCAGACTGTCATCTGTATGATGCATACGTGCAGCGTGACCCCGGCTTAAGTCAGCGACAGCTCGATAAAAGAAAGGCGCGGCTCGTAACGTTAGCGCTTCCTGTTTTAGGATTCGTTTATCAGCCTTTCTGTCGACAAATGCCGAAATTTAATTAGGTGCGTAACGATGACAAATAAATTGAATTAAAGGAATTGAATCTAGCATGTTCGGGAGTCTCCACGCCCTGCCTATCTTCAACTGTCGGGGACTGCATTTAATGAGTGTGGAATGTGGGATCGCTTCTTTCAGAAGTGCTTCTGATCTTTAACTCGCTCGTTCTTTTTAAACTCTAATTTGTGTTTAATTAACAGTCTTCGCTCAATCGTTACCTGTTCACGTTCGGCGAACGATGCTTGCTTTTGTTTTCAATACCAAACTTTACCTGCTATAATGCTTCGCCGCTGCAGGCTGTTTTTGTTCATAAATAAAAAAATAAATAACGGTTAACAAGTGTGTATGTGTGTGTGTGTGTGTGTGCGAGGTTGGCGTACACAGCGTGACAGGATCGCTTTTGCTGCACTTTAAAGGTCGGTTCTCACATGCAGCGAAGCGCTAATGTAGCGCTGCTCACGTGCCGTCAGCTACTTATCGTCTGCCATGAGCAACAGTTTTGACGGTGAGATACAAAGCTGGTGAACGCTCCTGTCAGACACGCGCTTAGCGCGAGGTAAGCGCTTATGCATGTAGCGCTCCGCTTCATGTGTGAACAGGCCTTAATTCAACCCGATGTCGGTGAAACCTGTCTTTCCCCCTTATGTTAGCGACAGGAGTAAACACCTTCCATCGCGCTAGTAGATCATAAATAGGGAGCATTTCTTGCAACCCGTCAAGGAAACGTATCAAAGAGCTCACGAGATGGCATACTAAAAACAGTCTCGCTGAAAAAACAAAAGCACAAAAACACACTCAGTCTACTACGTGTATTGAGATCTCTTGCAGAGAATAAAAAAAGGAATGCGCCCCCAATACGCCCCTCCACGCCCTCCATTCCCCCACCCCTTTTCCTTTCCGCGCCCTTTTAAAATAAAAAGGTAAGCGCCTCTTTCCTCAAATGCAAACAACCCGAAACAAGTGGGGGCGATAAACCTCGATTCGCAAACACAAAATAACAACAACTACGGACAGGAGCGGCAAGCAGCACGGAAGAAGCAGCGGATTCAAAGTGCTCCAAAAAAAGGCGGGAGCGGTAAAAGCGGTCGGTTTCTTTGTCGTCCGCTCGAAGAGGATCGAAGAACTTCTTCTCGATCAGCATGTGCAACGCGACGGCATCTCTCGAGCGACGGGGGAAAAGGACGCCCAAAAACAAACGAGAGCTTATCGAAAACACCAAACAAACAAAAAACAAGAAAAATCTGAAAACGACGTATCCGTGAGAGGAGTGTTCTGAGACACGGCGTAAGCAACCAACAGACACAAAGACATGAAAAGAAATAAAAAAAGAAGAAAAACCACACGGGTGTCTTTGTTGGACATGCTTTTCGGGATCCTCTTCGCGGTCCCCATGTTTTATTCATGTCGCCCTTTGCCAAGGCGCCCAAATACCCCGAGAGGGCCAAAGAAGCGATCATGCGCGAATAATAATAAGACGCAAGACCAAATTCGCGGTTGAAAACGTGACAGCTGACTGACTCCCGCTCCTATGCATGCCGTGCAGCGCGGCGTAGCGTACTAACTTGCTTTTTTTTTTGTTTTACATCTATCTATTTCGTCTTCTAACGATTTTCATTGTGTATGATGCGGAATTTCGTTTTTTGGGAGACATGATTTCCAAAGTTAGTGGAACGAAAGTAGTTCCGATGAAATCGGTTTCGCTTTGCCGGAACGGAATTCTCTTTGGACGGAGCCACGTTCTTTCAAATTGGATTGTTCTACGACTGCGTTACCATTTGAGGAACCATCGAGCGGAGCCTCTATTTTTTCCCCTCTTCTCTTTAAATTACACCGAAAAAAATAAAAAAGAGAAAAAGTTGCAGTCACCTTTACCTTTCAATTTCCATAACGCACGGAATGCGTTATTGAAGGAGAGATCATTTTAGTCGTTAGAACACCTGAAGGGATCGTTTCGAAGAGGAAAGGAAACAGCATATCGGTTATGAATCGCCATAACGCTCCTCCAGCACATCATAATAAAATTCCGTATTTTCGTTTTTTTAATTTTTTTATATCAAATTCCGAGTTTTTTTTTCTTAGGGGGTATTGTTTTTAATTAATTTCGTGTTGTTGTTGTTACTGTTGTTTTTTTTGTAAATGAGTTATAACCAACTTACACAATAATAACCAAATCTATGGCCAAAAAAAAATACACTCCCTTCTACTGTAATAAAGTAGAAAGTTGGGCTAGTTGGAAATTTTATTGGTTGTACATAGTGGAGAATACACAGCGCAAAAGGACAAAAAGGAAGAGACACACCGGATAGAACAGAGCGCTGACTCGCAACTAGATATTTAATAGACGAAAAGGAGAAAAGAAAAATATTTCGGTCCACCCATAAATCGCCACGTGTGACCTGTGCCATGATATGTGGTTGTTATGGGACGCGCTGGGCCTTCATGGATTGGTTTTCAAGAGCTCTAACTCTTTGTCGGACCACGAGACAGATGGTGTGCAGATGCAACTTGCTCCTCCACTGCGGATGTAAAAGACTGCCAGCACCTCTCGGGTTGTTTTGTCCCTAGTGTTTCCCCATAACTGTCGGTGGCTTCAAAAGACGGTTTGCACAGACACGCTTTGCAGTGAAGTGAAGCATTCCCACCCACCGTGGCAGCCGGGGAGTGAGTCGTGCTCACGTAGCCTGTCGTTTAGGCAGCGTCCTGTCTGCCCAATGTAGAGTGCGGCCGCGGGATAGTGGTATGTTGTAGGCTCGCGCCCGTGGCACGAGACACAAACGGCTTGGCGTGTTTTTTCTGGTGCCCATCTGTTTTTAGACATCCCTCTGCCCTTTGGCGTTGACTCTTGGACAGATCTGGTTCATTTTTTGCGGAGCTGAAAATGCCACGGAAGCTCCCCTTAGCGGTTCCACATTTTTTAAGGTCATGGGAAATCTTGTGTATGATACAGCATTACAGCGGGTCATCGCCACTTTCCACACTACGTTTTGTATTCTGTATCACTTTGCTTTCCTTAATTACCGGTGCTTGCTATATCTGACAGTGGTGCTGATGGATAGCCGGCTTTGTGCAGTCTCGCTGTTTGCAATTTGACAGCCTGCTCCCCATAGTGTGGAGGCAAGATTTCTTCAAAGGCTGATTGTGAGACTAGAAATAGCAGTGTATTCTTCACTATGTACGCCACTTCTGCTCCCACCCCGCCCCCCCCCCCCAAAAAGAAGAAAACTCGGAGAAGGCACCACCGAACACGTTGGATCGTAAATAGAATGCACATGCCGAGCGTCAGAGCTGTAATAAGTGTAGTGGGAAAAGTGGGACGTCTACACCTTAGCCAGTGCACTTGTTTACACTGACAACCAACAAACGTGAGGTGTCCAAAGAACGAGTATTTTTATTGTCTCACTCCCGAGCCAATCAGATTGCTGCATTAGCCGATAAAACAACGAAGCACCAATCAGGGCCGAACATAATAGGTGACGCCCTGCTATTCTTAAACTTTCGGTGATTACAGAAAACGACGTTGAGACATAGTGCAGAGGTGTAGCATCAGACTGTGGCCCGAAAGGTTTCCGAATTTGATTTGTGGCGGGGAATCAGTGAATATCGCTTTCCTCTCGAAAAAGTGCGCCTTCTCGAATTCTTCTGCTTATGCTGTCGAGCTAAGCCGGTCTGAGATCGTGCCTGACATGCCCTGTCAGTGGACGTGCACAAATCGGAAGACGGAAGTATTCCTCCAGGTTCCGTTCTTAAACTGCCACACTCTCCGATGAAGTGTACACAGTGTCTGCATCATATATAATATACGCCTGCGATGATATATATAGTATACTAAATATATATATATATATATATACGGTTTTCTTCGGCGCCAAAGAAAAAAAAACTACGCATCGCCGTTGAACGCACATTGTCCGCCCAGCTGTAGCCCTCGCGGTCCCAAAAAGACGCCAAGTTTCCGGAACTAATCGTTATCTCGTTACGTCGGGGTACAACAGAGCCTTAACTCTCGTGGTCGTCGTGACGTCACTCTGCTCTCGTGAGCGTCCTGACGTCACTCGTGA